>JARYGA010023303.1:0-44994 GCA_030545235.1 Helianthus tuberosus
AATAAACTGCTACTTGAATACTGATACATGTACTTACTTGCATCGTACTTTACTTGCTGTAACTACATTATTTACATGACTGAACCTTAGTGACAAACATGATGCATAAAAATCACAGTAGCACTATAACGGATAACCTATTGAACATGCTGATAAAGCCAGCATCAGGCAAACACTGCCTCTAAGGCCTGTAAGAGCCTGAAATATTTTGCTACACTAGTGGTGAGTGTAGGGATATAAGGGTTGTAGAACTGCGTCTCTAGGAATAAGTTACAATGACTGGATGTGCCTAAAGCGTGCTCTAAGCACAAAATTCAGCACTTTACATAATAATTTAGCTTTTAGCTAGCTAATAAAGTGCCAAAACATGAGAAGAATATTACTAGACACTTTCCAAAGTGTCAGAAATGAGTTGTGTCACTAAAAATGGTATTAACGACGCTTTAAAGCTTTGTTAACACTTTAACGGATTAATATCCAACCGAACAACCGGACTATACCCGGAACATGAAAATATTGTTATTTTCATTATTCATCTTTTTCTGAGCCAGTTAGGGTCCCTGAATACCCTAACACCCATTGTAACGCGTGACACACAACTAACCGGGTTAAGCACTTAACTAACTTACTTAACCTAACTAATATACTTAGCATTTAGTTGGTTTTGGACTAGAACCCCCCCCCCCCCTCTCTAACCGTCCCCAACTAGAGGGGGACATACCTTGTCCTAATTTGATTATAATATTCATTAGTGCCTAATATCTTGAAGACACATGATCCTTTGGATAATGCCCTAACTAATTGTCTATAAGTTCAAGGGTTAACACAACATAACACACACTTGACACCACAACTCACACACACTCCTCTCTCTCTCTAAGGCTTCGGCCGAACACCCTCTTGAACACACCACCATTTTCGAGTTTTGATCTTGACTTTCCAAGTCCATACAAGTGATACGGATCGCGTATAAGGAGTCTTGGTGCGCTCGGAGCTTGAAGGACCTCATTCTCTTGCTTTTATCCACCCTATTTGTGCTTAGATTCTTCCCTAGCCTCGAGCTAGTGGTATGTTACTTAAATCACCTACTCGAACTATTTTGAAATGGTTAATACGATGTGTAACGGTTAAAACTCAAAATCTTACAAGATAATGCTTTAAAGTCTACTAAAAACACTAAAATGTTGGTTAAAAGCTTATAAGTTGTGTAAATGTTGTAGTATTTGATTTGTGTGATTATTTGGACCCGATCTATGTTGTGCTAGCTCGGATCATCATTTAACCCGGTTTAGTCATGATCATGGATCATGACACAAGGTTGTTTTAGAAGTAACAAGGGTTAAAGGATGAACTCTACCACACATAAATCATGAACTTGTGTAAAAGCGATTTTGTTTGTGAAATAGTGTTTAAAACTAGTAGATCTACGGATCTACAAGCGGTATTTTCAAAGGACCGAGTGTCAAAGAAATCATGTTTTCTAAAGACGGATCTTACACTAACAAGAAGGATTTTTAGAACACACAAGTGTGTAGACACTTGTGTAACATAAAGTTTCGACAAAAATAACTATTTTTGTAAAAGATGACGAGAAGTTGTAAAGACGGAACTTCCATAAAAACGAGGTTTTTACAAGATCGGATAGTTTTATATATAGATTCACTAAAAGTAATGGGATTTACTTCATAGTTTGAATAAATCACAAGTTCATGAAATCTATGCGATTTATATACATATTTTGACTAGTTTGTGATTTGAACATTGTTTTGATTGAATAAGAAGATTGTTGGTTTGATTTATAAAAGAAAATGATACGCTTGAAAGCGTGGCCACTTCCAGTTACAGAGGAAACTCTGGCGAAATTTTTCCAAAAACCTAACACTTAGAAATATTTTCACTATAAGTGTTAGAAATACATTTTGACTTGTTTTCAAATTATAGATTTCGCCACGACTTATTTACAAAATATCGGAGGTGGGATTTCACAAAATAAAACGTGATACATAAATATATTTGGTATATATTTTTCACAACATCACTTGTATAAGTGTTTATGATTATTTTGTGAACTACGTAAATATTATTTTTAGAGTAAAAATAATATTACTAAGTATTATTTTGGGAAAATCACATGTATTAAAATATAATATTTTTGGGAAGAATATTTATATTTTGAAGTTGGAAATAAAATATATTAAGTGAGACTTAATAGGGTAATCCGAAGTATACGAACACACATGTATTAAATCCCCCATCCTTGGGAAGGAAAATAACTACCAAGTATATACAGAACGTAAACACGAAATGGTTGCCTAACTATTTCCCAAATACTTAAACCATAAAGCTAAGGCACGGCCATCCGTCTAATAGAGTTAGTACGTGTAGGTCGTCATACAGCTGATTGATTTGGAGGCATACTTGGTAGAGACGCACCACTGTGAGTTCATGTCCCCCTTTTCTCTAACTGTTTTCAGTTTTCTTAACTGCGGGGATGAAATACATGTTACTTTAATTACGAGTACTTTATACATGGTATGGTTAGCGTAAGGAGGTTTATTGCTTAGATCATGTGAGTGGGTAGGCGTGAACTGGAGACCATTAGTCCTCATTATAGGACCGAGGGACGTAAGCGGTAGATCTATCCGGGTGTAGCGAGCCCAACCCCAGGTCCAACAGTACGGACCTCGGGGTGACTTTGTGCCCCGACGCAAAATCGCAAGGTTTGAGTCTTCCTACTTGCACTTCACACATATCAATGGCCTTGCAAACCGTTGGTGATCTCTTTTTCCTTATTTGCTACATACCAAGATTTTTTTATACTCACAAGGTTTATTTACTCACTTACACATGAACTCGCTCAACATTATTGTTGATTTTTCAACTTACATGTATTTCAGGAAATTAAAGATCTGGCGTGGTATGTTATGTTTTCCCGCTGCATAAGGGTTCCAAGGTCATCCCAGTTTAGGAAATGTGACTATTTCCTGGACAAGTCACAAATCTTAAACTGCGTTTATTTCATGTTGATGTTTATGTCTTTCAAACAATGTTTTATGTTATGAAATTGTAAGTCCTTAAGACAATGTTATGTTACTTCGGTTTTTAAAACTTAAATCTATGGATGATCTTGCATGATTTTACTTCATATAGCTTTGTTATGGTTAAGCTATGGTATTAAGAAGTCACACCAAAATAACCACGCTTCCGCAAAGCCAGGGTGTGACACTTTCTTCGATACCATTTCCGATTTTTAGCTTTCCATACACAATGTCTCGGGAACTCAACATACTTCAATGTCCTGGCAAATTCATCGACTTTATTACAACTGTGAACATTGTCATTTTCACAGTTGGATCAGTAACAACATCACACAAATTAGCATGATCATTATACCATAATACTCTGACCATCTTCACAATGAAAAGGCAATACTTCAACAGCTGGATATCTATAATGTATATCATACATGAATATTCTCCAAGCGGCTTCACAAGAAGAAATATACCTACAATCAAGGTATGCTTTTATATCATCTACAACTACATTCTTCTGCGTGTCATTGCTGGTGGTATTGGATTGAAAAACAGAAGTTGTGTCTCTATCAGGGCCCTAATTAATATATTTAAACAAATATTTGATAGAACCTGACTGGTTGCACCATTCAACATTAATTTGGACTGATATTTTCCGAGCAGGAGGGTATTGTAAGGAACTACAAACTCTATCAGGGTCCTTATTAATATATTTAAACAAATAAAGTTTATGTCTTTTTGTTCAGCTAATACCTAAGGACTTAGTTAAAATCAGTACTAGAGTTGGTAAACTTAAAGAATCATTTAAGATTTATTTGAATCAGTGGGTCTCTTTTGATGTAGTAATTCAACCGGATCCTCTTCGCAATTGTTACTTTATAACTAATGGATTGGAGAAGATTGTACACTACGTGGGTCTGTGTACAGGAGTTGTACTTGTTTTAAGATACGTAGCGGATTACATCTTTTAGGTTACTGTCTTTAATTTGAACGGATGTGAGATTATTGTACCCAACGCTGATGATAGCCCGAAAGGTGATACTTCCTCTCCCAAATTACAAGTTGCTCCAATTGCTGAATATATGGATCATCAGTCGAATGTTGAAGAATCCAATGATGTCGATTTTGATAGTGATTATGTTGTACCTGATGAATCATCGGATGATGGAGACGATGCAGATTTTGATGCTGCTGCCTCAGATTATGAAGCTGATCCTGATGTATATCCCATAGAATTGTATGGTACTGCAAGCAACATTTTGTAAGTTTGTTCTCTTAATATTTTATGCCTCATTCTTTCATTGTTAAATGTTTGTTACAATTAAGAATTTGTTGCTTTTCTTAAATACGTTATTTATTTGTTATTGATTATTTTTATTTTATATTTATTTTAAGCGTCTTAATGCGAAAATGGTGTTATTATCAAGGATTGATAGGTCATTGAAGATGACAATTCAAAATCTGAATGGAGTTGATACTGTAGTTAACTTTCGACCAGAGAAGCATGGCAAGGGATTTAGATACGTGGCTTGTCAATGGACCAAGAAGTTCACCAAGCCCAATCGTATCTACAAAAATATGAAATGCAAATTTGTTTACTCTATAGACAAAGCCAAGCTGATCTTAAAGAAAGTCTACAAATAGTTATGGTTGTTGGTATTATCTCATGTGAGATGAAGTTATGCGATGGTGATGTGTGAAACTTTTATATTTTCCAAACTTCTGAATATTTAAATTATAATCATGTATGCTTATCTTGTTAATTATATTAACTTAAATTTTTGATGTACATTCATTATATTTTAATCGGCTCTTCGTGATACATCACAACATGTTGGTGATCGACATTTAGAAGTCGCAACATATTTATGGCCGATAATTGTTATAATCTCACTTGAATTATGTTTTCTTATTATTAAAAGATTCTACAAAACAACCGGTGAGATAAATGCCCAGAGCATGTTTTCTAAGGTATGTGTTGCATCATGTTTTCTAATCGCTCAAGGGAAAGAAATCTTAGACTTAAAATTAACAAAATACTCTATAACCTCTAGTTATAAATAACACTCATTTGAACATCTGCTCCTACCAAAGGGATACACTCAACATCTATTTCCCTAAAGTCTGACAAACCCAAAGCTTTGTTGAAGACAAAATATGTTGAAGCAAAGTCTGTTGAAGCAAACAACCTCTGCTGATAAACACAAAAACTGTTGAAGCAAAGGTCTGCCAAAGAGAACCTCTGGTGATGAAGACAAAACTATGATGAAGCTAAGGTCTGCTGTGGATCAATAGATGATGCAGTTCAATAGAGGATCTTTAACAGAAGATCTTTAACAGATGACGATCAACAGATGATAAGGTCTGTTGA
Organism: Helianthus tuberosus; assembly: GCA_030545235.1. Classification (NCBI taxonomy): domain Eukaryota; kingdom Viridiplantae; phylum Streptophyta; class Magnoliopsida; order Asterales; family Asteraceae; genus Helianthus; species Helianthus tuberosus. Next base: position 5,404 of record JARYGA010023303.1, read on the forward strand.
AGAAAACAACGTCTGCTGATAAACACAAAGACGCTTGAAGCAAATGTCTACCAAAGAGAACCTCAGTTGAAAAATACAAAAGTATGATGAAGCTAACGTCTGCTGTGGATCAACAGATGATGCAGTTCAACAAATGATGTTTAACAGAAGAGCTTTAACATATGATGATCAACAGATGATAAGGTCTGTTGAAGCAAAGTATGTTCAACAGATCCTAATGTAACTCAGATCCTAATAGTGCTTAGTCCCTAGCAGATGTAAGGAATCTGTAATAGTGCTTAGCCTCTAGCAGATGTTAATGTATCTCAGATCATAACAGTTTTCCTACCAATCAATTCATTAAATTTGCATTCATTCACTAACAATAATATACAACCCTACTACTTGTGCAATACATGAATATCAACAATAATATATATATATAATATAATAACAATAATATATATAACAAAAAAAGGTCAAATTTATATGTTTCAAATTGTAGCCATTACATACCAAATCCATCAGTTTAGATGATTCAAATTGTGGCCATAACATACCAAACTTTTAACCACAACAGGTTAAAATAAAAGTTAACAAACATAAATAAAAACCACAAGGAGTCTTCAAAATAAGTGGTTTTTTGCTTTCCGTTCAGACTTATTCTAGAATCCTTTTCGATTTCAACGGCTGAAAAGTTTTCGTAACATCACCAACATCCTTGCAACAGATCACAAAACAACTAATGAATATTTATTCAACATGTTATTATATTGCCATAAATAAAGAGTATACTTATGATTTGCAGAAAGTAACAAAAAATACCTTTCCATTTCCATACAATTTCCATGTTGTATAACGGCCATCACATGCTTATTAGCTGGGATTTTATAGATGAACTCATTAAACTACAAAGCATAATCATTCCACACAGTACATCGCAAAACCGTACCCCTACATGAAACAATACTCGTATGACCATAAACTAAACACAATCTATAAAATCAAAACTAAATTGAATGAATAACAACAAAAATCAAAGGAAATTTATGACCATTTATTAAATTAGTAAATGAGCAACAAATTCACTAACATATTCACTTGAAGAATAAATTGTTGATGTGACACCCGGCTTTCCAGGCCGCACCGTACAATTGTAACACGTGTTGTGAATAGATAAAAGGTTGTATTTGACTGGTTATGATGTTTATATGTGGAATTTAATGAGTTGGTAAATTTAAACCTTGGTAAAAATTATGTTGGCAACGATAAGATAAACGCTTATCGCGTAACGGATAAAATGCGAAACGAACGTCGGTGACCACCCGACCAGTGTTAAAATCCTAAAAATAGTCTGTTATGATTAGAATAATAATTTTAATCATATTCGTGAGGAAAAATAAATTAAAACACTATGAAACTCTATTTTCTAGTTTTAGCGCATACCGCGCGATACTGCGCGCATTAGACAAAATACCGTCAACGCAGCCCGTCAAGGCAACTGGTAATTACTTCAGTAATAATTTTGAGTGATTATTCTTAAAGGATGATAAAAATAATTTAAAACGCATTAAACATGGTTAAAACGCCAGATAAAATACCCGGTATCCAGTAAAATACCTGTTTTTGCATTAAACTATATATATACATGTATATGCGTGTGTATGTGTGTAATATATGAGGTGTCAGCTGGTTAGGGAGTTTCCTCTTCTCTCTCTACACACTTTTAGGCATGGGGAAGATACATGTGATGATTAATCCCCCAAAATCTTCTTTAATCATTCAAAACCCAAGAAATCTTTCACCATTTCATTCTCTCACTCTCTCTCTCATACTCACGGCCAAACACCCCCTTACATACCAACATTCAAAATTTTCAAACCTTTTCATGAAGATTCAAAGGTATTTCATGGTGATTTCAAGCTTGTAAGGAGGTTTGGAGGTGATTTCAATAAGATCCAAGCAAGAACAAGCCTCATATCACCATCTTAATAAAAAACCCACTAAGAAATCTTGAAGGTATAAACTTATTTTTAAAAACCACATTCTTGATTTTTAGTGATGATGGAGATGTTAGATGGTTTCTCTTGAACTTGGAATAAATCACAAACTTGTAACAAACAAAGAATAAGATTTCAAACAAAATGGAAATGGGTGTGTATGTATATGTATGTATGGCCGAAAGTTTACGAATGTGTGTATTTTAGTTGTGTTTTGATTTTGTTGAATACTCTTGATTGATTTGATTTGATTCTTGAAAGATGGATTCATGCATGGTTTAAAAAGATGTCCTAAAAGAAGGTTATAAAAGGGTCTTGTGATTTGAGATAAAAATGATATAAAGTCAACTTTTGGAAGTTCATATATGTGTGTATATGTGTCGTATATACATGAAATAAATATGGTCTTTGAAGCATTTAAGATCATGTTGGATGATGGTTTTATGATATGGGTGTACTAGATGCATATACTTAGACATGCATGATGATATGTGATCATAAAAAGGTGATTTGGGTATGATTTAGTAAAAATCAGTTTTAATCAGATTATAAACACTAAAATAAAGTTATTTTAAAGTGTTTAGTGACATATAACTTTGTCATAATGTTTGCTAGCTTTGCATGTTGTACTTGGTGCATTAAAAGTTGTAAAATACGTGAAATCGCATGATTTATACGACTTACACTAAAACTGCACTAATCTTATTATAACCATTATTTTAATCAGTAAATAATATGTATTGTGTTAAAATATCAACTCATTCCGAGTTGGGATGATTATCGAAACGTTTAACGCAAAACTATGCGTTAAAACGGTCAAAAATCGGCTTTTCAAGTGATTTTTATAAAACTGATTTAGATCAGTAAGTAAACTGATATTTTTAGTTTGAAATAAGTATTTTAACTAATTTTAAGTTTACTTGGTGTTTGGTTAGTCATACGTGACTTCTGACGCCCGAAAACGTTACTGAATCGCTAAAATACGCATTTTTCAATGAACACTAGTATGGGTAAATTTTGGGTGAACCTTATGTGTTAAGATGTGTTATGTGATATAAACATGTGAATGTGAAAATATGTTAAGTTTTAATATGATAATGAAAATTTGGATTATGCATGTATACTTGTGTGTTTTGTGCGGTAGAAACGGTAAAAATCGCGTTAAATGTGAAACTTGTTTGTCGAGCATGAAATTTGACACATATGAGATATTTTATGTATAATTGCTTTAAAAATGACAAAATAGATAAGTTAACGAGATTACACGTGTTACGGTGTTAATTTATGTGTACGTTTATGTATATATATATTACGACGCGCAAATCGTAGATATATAACGTATAAACGGGTGTGTTAAGGGATTTACATGATAACGGTCACCAATAAAAACGTTCAAATTGCAAAATCTTAAAAATATATATATATATGAACTCATATATATATTAACCTGCCAACATAATAAAAAATGATAACTTTTCGAGAAAATCTCAAAGTTATGTGACAATTCTAATAAACAGAGAAACTTAGGATTTTGTGATGTATATATATATTGATTTAAAACTCGTTCCAACATATAATAGGACGTGTAGAAATCAAACTGTGGGATTGCGCTATTTAAAATACGCACCCAAAGGTGAGTGTCACTAAACCCCTCTTTTACTACTTTGTATATATTTTGGGGGTAGAACACGCCAATAAAAGGGTTTAATAATGTTTTTGGATTAAAACATACCTTTTAATATAAAATATATATATTTTCGGTGAAAATTTATGGAGTTTGATAAATCATACGTTTCGAGATAAAACGTTTTTGAAGAATGAATGTTTGGAGGAGAAATTGGGATGGTACGGTGTTTCCGAGGAGAAACATACCGTAAAGTTGGAACGAATGCTGCCTGGTGTCAAGAGAGTAAGTAACATCATCGGCTTACATTTTGGTGGGGATTCAGGGGATTCGTACAACTTCGTATATTAAATTGTCATATTAGTAGGATATATATATTGTACGTGAGGCAGACATCGTATTTGGTCTCAAAGTGGACCCTGCGCCCATGATGTCGTTTAATCGATTAAGTAAATGTACGCGAGGAATTGTTGGTAGATTTATCGGGTGGACAACCCCGTCGTGACCGGTCTCCCCGTGTCAAGTCAAACGACGAATTTAGATTTTGGTTATTGTCTAGCATTGATTATCCCTGCATGGTAAATATATAGTTCGTATTGTCTAGCTAACATACGAGTCTGAAAATTGATGCTATGAATTTAATATACAAAACTTGGGTAAGAGCTTAATGTCGGGTTTTTAAACTTACGACGGATGACCCATGGATTTTATTAAGGAAGTAAAACAGACTTTCTAAAAATTATATGGATGTTTTAAAATAAACACATAATCAGAAAGTTTTCCTTTGGAATGAATTGTTTGAATGTGAATATGTGAACTTACCTTCCTTTGTGTTGACCCTTAATTTTGAACGTGTTCTACAGGTACTTGAGTTCGGCTTCAGGAATCATGACATATCTTGTGTTTGATGATGCAAGTTGTGTTATTTGAAAATGTTGGACACCTTTTAAACTTTCTGGGACGAATGTAATAAGATCCACGAGGATCAAAGACAACTTAACTTATGTTGTTGTGTCGTGGCTTTTAAAATGAAATGTTTAATAACTTATGTTTTAACATAAGTCGAAATGTCCAACAAATGAGTGCATCGATCAACAAGATATAAATGGGCACCAACTTCTGTCACCACTACGTTTAATATTCCGCTGCGATGTTTTTGGGGTGTGACAGAAGTTGCTATCAGAGCCAATGGTTGTTAGCGAACTAGATGTTTTCGGAGGAAAGCACTAGACTTCAACCGAAGAATTTTGAGATTTAAAGTCCAAAATTCTCGAAGCCAAGATTTTTAAATAAACATGGAAAGTTTTATCTTGTATGAAAACCCTTATGTGTTTATGTGCATACGTGATTTTCTGTTTATTTGGGCCTTATGTGTTACTATTCATATTGATCACACACTTACTTGTACGGTTACCTATGTGTCACAGATGTCGCACGAGCACGAGGTCATCGAGATCAACGACTCAGGTAGCGAGCCAGATTTCGAGACTTCACCCAGATCCATTCTACCAGAGATACCTATCTCGATCCCACAGATGGTTGGTATGGTTGAGTTTGCTTCATCATTCCACGTCGACCCTGCTGCTTTTGCCAGTCAGGTAGACCCCTGATATGCTTCCACTAGCAACGGGTGGATTGATGACAACGATGATGCCCCTCTCTCGATTCATGAGACGGAACCAGTTATTGATGACGTGATCAAAGGTGTCCCTGTTATTGAAGGATCTCTTAGTATTGCACCAGTGGTGGATGCCACTATTGTCACGGCTCATTAGAGCCATCAGTTGTTCCACCTGCTACTGTGATCGAGTCTATCGTTGAGGTCCCTCCACCTGTTCTGTCAGAGTTATCTTTACCCGTCTTAGAGTCACGCACATCTACTACGCCTCTATTAATGTATTATCGCCGTTGGAATAGGGTTAGGCCTGCTGGGGAGATTGCTTCTACATCACGTGTTGAGACGGCATCTGCTTCTAAGAAGCAGAAACGGGTTTGGGTAGATCGATGTTGCCACTGTGATCGATAGTTTGCTATCTTGCGCGAAGAACTGGAGACGACCAAAGGTAAGATGAAGGACCTCGAGGGGCAAATGGACTGGTACGAAGAGTTGAAGGATTTGGATAACAGTGCGATGGACCAGATGCACTGGAGGATAGTGGATCTAGAGGAGTTGGTCAGGAAGATGCTAGATTTATGGGATGAAGCGTTACATGTTAGTTGTGGTTGTTTATTTGTGGTTGTTAAGTTAGACACTTTTTGATACTTTTGTATGGGGAGGGGCCTGCGTGCCAGTTATATATTTTGTGATATTAGGTAGAAATTTTTGTGAAAACTAGTTTTGGGTGTCGATGTAGACATGCCAAGGATAGTTGGGATGTACTGAAAAACAAGTTTGTTAATTTCTATGATAATATCAAATGATCTACTTTTGGTTTAAAAAAAATTCTCATTAATATGTGGATATTATACATGCGCAATCTTTGGTACACTAACATTTAATGATTGAATTATTTTTGGTTATCGTCTCATGTGATTATTATTGTTGTAAATAATAGAAATGACGAAAATGCCGCCAAAAACAAGACAGGGTACTGGACTACCTGCCACACCAGAAGAGTTGGCACGACTCATAGCCCAACACGTTAATACTGCATTGGAACAGCGTAATGCCAACCAGAATGATGGCCATGAACGTGGATGTGGTGCTCACGGGCATGATCTTGGTGGGACGCAGATTGGAAACCCTCCAGGTAAAATAATGATCGGAAAGTTTTGATTGTTCATGTGTTATGATCTCATTGGAACGTATTCCTTATTTTCATTAACCGTATGAACAGTGCATAGAAGTATACACAAAACAATCCAGGGTTGTAACCCAAGATCATTTACTGGTGCCCTATGCAATGATGTGGCAGTGACATGCGTGATATCGGGCTGTCAAAACGAGTCGGACATTCGAGTGATTCAGCGTTCTGAACCTAGAACTGGAGATTCGAAGAAGCGTAAACCTGAGAGCTTGAAGAGGAATCTCGAAGAGGAACGTGGGAAGAAACATAGCTTGGAGAGAGCATGTGTAGCTAACGCTAGAAAGTCGGGAAAGGGTAATGTCAGTGATGGACAAGAGAAGTGCGCCAGATGTGGCCGAACTAGACATGTGGCTCCCAAGTGTTATCCTAAGAGTACATTGGATGGAATTACGCTCAACGGATGCTACGTGTGTGGTGAGTAAGGACACTACAAAAAAAATGCCCGAAACCGAAAGGACAGGATGCTAAGGGCAAAGCCGTTGAGGCGAGTGCTGGGAAGGCAAGTGAGAATCCTGCTAATGATACTGGTATGTTTCGAATCAAAAACCAATCATTGTTCATACTTTTAATACCAAAGCTGACTTAAGTTTTGTTTCGAAAAATTTTGAACCATTTTTGTGTTGACCTACAAGTAAGCTGAGTATAAAGTGCCCGATAGAACTAGCAATTGGTAAGTTGATGGAAACTAGTGAGGTCATTTGCGGTTGTAGTATTTAGTTAGGTAATCGTAGTTTTAGTGTCGATTTATTTCCAGTGGAGCTGGGGAGCCTTGACGCAGATGTGAGAGTGGATTGATTATCCAAGAGCGAAGTGGGGACTATCGCTTGAAGAAGTTAGCTAGGATATCTCATCCTGATGACGGTAGAGAAGTGATAATTGTTTGCGAAGACCGATCGAGCCGAGTGTCGAGTGTTGTCACACCCCCAAAATCCACACGCGGAGTATCACCGCTTGGAGGCGTCACTGACCAGGATCAAGCCACCAATCATATTGAACAAGCATGTAAGTAAACATAATTTAACCAACCAATATGAAAGGTGTTCAAAAACCAAAGCATAGTTAAGTGTTTAGCGGAAGCATAATTTGTAGAACCCATAGCAAGCATTTAATATGAAATAAAGTAATGTTTAAAGCATGGCACACATCGCCATGTCCCACAACGACCGTTCCTCCCTGTGCAAGCTCCATGGGTACCTAATGACCTGCAAGGCATGTAGCAACGAATCAACAACAAAGTTGAGCGAGTTCACAGATAGTTGTTTGGTTAAAGTATTCATTTCATAAATCGTATATATTCATTTTGTAAACCATGTATCGCGTTAATCCTTGCTGCCAGTCTAGGCATGCGTGCGATGATTAGTGGGGGCTTCCCATGTGTTACAAGACCACGCGTATCGACTGCTACGAAAATATAAGAGGTGCCCTAAGTCAATGTCTATCAGCATTGACCCTTTGCCCATAGTCCATTAGTACACGCCCGTCCGACTGGCACGGTGTGAGGTTTGTTAAACCTAATAGCGCTATTAACTAATGACCCGCTCGCCCTAGGCCTCGGCGATTAAGTCGATAATTGAGGGACTTCCTTTGATAGAGGTGATGGTCTTAAGATCGTGTACGTAGGCTTTACGTACGTGCCCTTCAATCCGAGGACAGTAGTAAGTATAACTGTAACACATGTGTCATTTCAACCATCAAACAAATGCCAAACCAATGAAATATTGTATTTCATGCTTGGGATTTGTAAAAATATGTGTATCGTTTACACATATCAACTCTTGTCCGATTTCAAGCTCTAAATCGCTTTCTGGAGGGTTATACGCGCTCTGATGCGTAAATATAACCAGTTTAATGCAACGAACACTCCGGAATAGTGAAATAGGCTTAACATACCTTAAATAACCTATACATAACTTAGATATAAGTTTTGGAAGGTTTGGTGTGGTGAAATCGAAGTTAAATTGCTTACAGGGACTAAAGTTGACAAACTGCGAAAGTATGCCAATTTGAACTGTAACAGACATTCCGGAGCATGACCATAAGTTAAACATACCATAAATATCCTTTACATAGCTTAGAAATAGGCTTTGAGGTGTTCGGTATGCTAAAATAAACTTTTGTGTCATTCAGGGACTAAAAGTGTCAAAAAGTGCACAAGTTTGCATTTTCGCGCATAACTTACGTTCTGAATACATCCGGACATCCAAAAATTTATGTAAGCATGACTACATTATATTTTAGTGTTCGCCTTAAGAAAAATCCATTCGTTGCGTCATTTGGTTCATTTTTCGCGCTTATGCGCATTCCGTCGTAATTAAGCGAACATCGCGTTCGTACGGCCAAACGAACCAACCTCCGGCATATTTTTGAGCATGGTTTGAGTTCCCTATACTTTAACTTCATTTTAGAGCCTTGAAATGAGGTTAACGGGGTTCAAACGCATCGAAAATCGCTTAAACGGGCTGCAGGGACCATTCCTGTAACTTTTGAAACATTTCTGAATCAGGTGGGTGCTAGCGTAGCGCGAGCCCTAAGGGCTTAGGCGTCGCGCTACGCGACTGCATGTTCTGACCAGATTCAATGTTTGTTTTGCAACTTGCAACTGAATTGATTCGTGTCCACACGTTTCCTATCGTCTAGTCAGCGGATAAGAACAACATTTTAGCCACCATAACATCCCGACAAGTGTACGCCTTGGATTCGATCACGTACTACGAGAAACGATCCTAACGGTGGTGCATATCCTATAAATACCCAACCCCCCTTCCATTCAAAACCCACTAAAATCTGATCCAAGTGCTCTAAGTTGAGGCCTTCGCTTCATACCTGAGCTATTCGATCACGATTCGCTAGCGGGGACCCTGGGTAAGTATTCTTTCGTTCTTTTCCTTATTTTACTGCTTTTCGAGTCAGAAAGTCAAACTTTGTTTGACTTTCAGCGTTGACCAGTAATGGTCAATGCGAAGTTCGTTTGAACTTCGCAACGTGAGTGTAATCACGTTGGTCATAGTCCCTTGGGACTATGCCCACTGATTACCACGTTGTCTAGGGTCGTAGGGTAGGCGATCTAATAAATCGCCTATACCTTCGAACCCGACCCATTTGGTCGATCATTAGGATCCGACCAAATACATTAGGTGACCATAGTAGGTAGGGAATAACCTTCCGAGGTTATACCCTATGGTCACATCGTTTAAGTAGTTGTATGATAGGTAGTTTATATGCCTTAGGTAAATTACCAGAATACCCTTTTCATGTATAATTGGTAATTAAGCATATGTAACCTAAACCTTTGTCACATAACTGATTATGTAACATGTTTAGGCATATAACACTTGTCATAGGACTAGTTGGACGGTCCGAACGTGTTTCACGCGAACGACGCGTTAAAGTAGCATAAGCTACCTAAACGGGTCGTAATGGGTCGTAGACACTTAGGTTAAGTTTCATTTAGTATGTAGGCTTTGTTAAACCAAATGACACGAGTCTCTACACTCGTTTGGTTTACAAACCCTAATGCTACCCGATCTTCCGATTTAGGTCCGGTTTATTAATGTAGTTACCTATATTAGGTGCCGTTTGATATCCGCGATCTCTAGCATTGTTTGGTTGTTACTCAAGGACTACTGAGCAATCTCAAGTGAGTACATAGACCCCTCTTTTACTGTTTTCCAAACTGTTTTGGGGTGGAACACATGTGCCTACTTGTTACTTTCATGCTTTCCTGTTTTCACATCATATACTGCTATGTTCGTTAGTACATTATAGTACATGATTTCATTACATTTCATGCTATGTATTGCCATTGTGTGCATTACTTAGTACATCGTTTTACATGACATTTTGACATAGACATTTCGGCATAGACATTTTAACATGATTGACATTGATCATGCATTTCCCACAAAACATAACTTTGATTTAAACTAAGTTTTACTTCAATACTTTGTTGTTGTGCATATGGTTTAGTTGAGACATTTCACTTGCCATACATGGATATTTGACATAGACATGTGACATGGATATTTGACATAGACATTTGACATGGATATTTGACATAGACATTTGACATGGATATTTGACATAGACATTTTGACATTGGTTTGGTTTGATTAAGTGATTAAGTAACGATGCGTGTGTAATATGATACAAGCATGGTGGATACGCCGCTGGTACTTCCTATATATAAGTGTTTGTATGGTATTACATATTGTAGCGTTATTTGAATCATTTCAGTTTGATACATATAACATTTTATACAAATAACATACTTTTCACAAGACATTGTTTTACAAACAACTTATCTTATACAAACTCATCTTACATGGTTATTTATTTAACCATACATTATTTACTTATTTATACATATCATCTGAACTCATTGTTTTTCAAATGATTTACAAAACAAAGCAAATTACAAGGTTCATGACTAAACATTTTCTCAAACATAAGTCATGGAACCTATTTTCACAAAACCTATGTATCTCACAGGCATTTTTATGCTGACGTACCTATTTTCACATGTGTTTTTCAGGAGCTGTTACATAAGATGATCAAGATATACATAGGCATACTTGGGCTTTAGTGACAATAAAAGATACAACACTAGTTAAATATGTTGTATTTCTTTTTTGTTAAGACATTGTAACACTTTTAATCAATAAAACGAAACTTCAATTACCATGGATTTGAAACAATTAATTCTGTTACAACACTCCCCGATGTTTCCGCCACGTTTCGTATGTTCTACGTGGTCGGGGTGTGACAGAAAAGATGGTATCAGAGCCAATGGTTATAGGGAATTAGGTTATTAGTAATGCTTTGACCTAGTCTATAACCTTCTTAGGACCCTAACGCGAGTTTACTTGCGTTTAGTCATAAAACAATACCGTCACCTATCCTTAGGCGACGACCACAACAAGAACATAAATTTCAAAACCGCTTTGAAAACTAATCATCTGTTCTAGGATGATTTATTACAAGGTTTTGAACCCTCTGTTATATGGTTTTGAACCCCTTTGAGTTTTCAAAATCTCGTCAAGGTTCTGGGTTTTAAATAATGTGAACATGTGCAAACTGGAAGGGTGAATGCCTGTATTCTGGGTTTTCTGTCTAGGCAAGCACTTCGTATACATCTCATCAGACGCGAGACCAGTTGTGCTTACCTGGGAATTCTTGGGATGAGTGTCCACTTATAGGCGAGCATGTCTTCGCGATACATTATTTTTGACCTATTTACTTTGATTATTCACCGAGGTCATTTGTTGCTTTGTAGTAACAAACAAATGACCAATAGCCTTGCTTTCATCAGATTTGTTTCATCTCATTCATTTCGTCTAATTCTCTCACTCGTTTCCTTTCATGTTCTTCTCTTTTAGAATGCCTCCACGACGCGAAAATCCAGTATCTGTTGACGAGCTGGCAGCTGTCATTACACAGCAAATGACTGCTGCAATCCCGATCATCGTTGCCCAATGTCACCAAGCTATCAACAACAATAATGCCCCATGCAACTTCAAGACGTTCAACTCGGCTAAGCCATCAAAGTTTTCTGGGTCTCAAGGAGCGACTGCACTTCTGCAATGGTTCGAGAGTCTAGAGAGCACCTTCAGGCATGTTCAATGTCCAAACGAGCGAAAGGTAGATTTTGCATCTAGTGTCTTCGAGAAACGAGCTTTGACATGGTGGAACGGTGTGGTGAGAGATAGGGGTGCCGAAGTGGCACTGGCCCAAACTTGGGAAGAACTTCGAGCACTGATGATGAAGGAATTCTGTCCTCGTCACGAGATCAGGGCATTGGAAAGGGAATTCGACGATCTTAAGCAAGACAGCGGCGAACATCGAGCATACACTGATCGATATGAGGAGCTGAGCCTGTTGTGTCCTACCATGGTCACACCTTTGGATAAGGCGATCGAAAAATACATTGATGGTCTCCCTGACACAGTTCAAGACATTGTTACTGGTAGTAACCCCACTACGGTTAGGCAGGCCATTGAGCTATCTGCAACGTTGACTGAATCTCAGATCAGGAAACGTAAGCTTTTCCGAAAGGGTGACAAGAAACCGGTCGAGGAATCGAAACCAATCGAGGAATCAAAGACCATGGATGAGCAGATTGGATCCCTTGAGCGGTCGAAGAAGCAAAAGGCTTCTCAGAACTTCGCCATGATCGCTCACAATGATCAAGCCGCCCCCAACCAACCAGCTAAACCCCGTACTAGGAAGCCATACAATGGAACTTCACCTTTGTGCAACCGATGTAACCTTTATCATCATGTTAATGTGAAGTGCCGCGAATGCCAAATTTGTGGACGTAAAGGTCATACAGCAAAAGTTTGCGTAGCAGCAGTTGCACTAAATCAAGCTGACAACAAACCTGCTCGAGCTCGCTTTCCTCCAGGTTCTTGCTACAAGTGTGGCGAGATGGGACATTTCCGAAGAAATTGCCCAAAGCTTGCTAATGCTAATCCAGCACAGAGATGAGCATCTGATCGACTAGAAGACAACACTCTTTAGAAATAATCACATCTTATGTATTATTTTCTTTTGTTGTCAAGGTCCATGAAACAGTTGTTATCATTGTTTATAAATAAATCTTTTATTTACATTGCAATGTATTTATGTGATTGTATGTGTAAACAACATATCCCTTACAATACCGACAATCAAGGAATAGTATTCCTTGAAAAACAAACTACTCCCAGAATTCTTCCATTTTACAATCTCTTGCGTTTTCCACAAGGATCCTAAGTACCCGTCTCTTGCAAAGAAACGAAGTACAAGGTGCAAGTTATAATTCCGTACGAATACCCCAAGTACCACTATAAATTCTTAATAGGGTACCTAAGGGTATTTCCGTATGTCCTAAATTATTGTGTACCTTAATTCGAATATTGCGTTTTCCTGAAAACGAAAATCGAATTTTTGGTAGATCATCCTATCTTCATGGATGGATTCTTGAAAGGATTAAAGTGCCAAATGAAATCCAAGAATTGGATTCTTGGTGTGCTTTAAGTGTCCGCGTCCAAAGATAACAAATTAATAAACAAGTTAAACAACTATGTGCTTATGTGTTTCCTTTTATGTTTTTGTGTAATCCAAGTTTTTGTTATCCAAATCCTCGAAGAATCTTCCATATCTTTGTATAAGGAATTCGTAGTAGGATACCCAAAGATACTATATTAAATCCTCAATGGGCTTTTACGTGATAGTAAAGACCCTTGGATTATATTGTACTATTCCATAATTAGACCCCTGAGTGGTCTAGGTAAACAGATTGATCCAAAAATCTGGTTAGGAATATCATGTGATGATATAGCTGAAAGGACTCCTTGGCGACCTAATTAAAAGGATCATTTGTCGATCTAATTAAAAGGACCCTATGGTAGTCTAGTCACACTCATCACGGGTTTGATTTTCCTCCCCTAAAACATTTCAAGACAAACTGTGCGGACCATGCAAGGAATTACGTAATTATGGATGCATACATAATTATGGAATTCAGTGCACGGAAACCACAGCTAGTTTGGTCATGTGTCTGAAAAATGACTCTTGTCGTTCATTTTTGGTTTCTGAAGAAATGGTGAAAAATGACTCTTGTCGTTCATTTTTGGTTTCTGAAGAAATGGTGAAAAATAACTCTTGTCGTTCATTTTTGGTTTCTGAAGAAATGGTGAAAAAATGACTCTTGTCGTTCATTTTTGGTTTCTGAAGAAATGGTGAAAAATGACTCTTGTCGTTCATTTTTGGTTTCTGAAGAAATGGTGAAAAATGACTCTTGTCGTTCATTTTTGGTTTCTGAAGAAATGGTGAAAAATAACTCTTGTCGTTCATTTTTGGTTTCTGAAGAAACGGTGAAAAATGACTCTTGTCGTTCATTTTTGGTTTCTGAAGAAATGGTGAAAAATAACTCTTGTCGTTCATTTTTGGTTTCTGAAGAAATGGTGAAAAATGACTCTTGTCGTTCATTTTTGGTTTCTGAAGAAATGGTGAAAAATGACTCTTGTCGTTCATTTTTGGTTTCTGAAGAAATGGTGAAAAATGACTCTTGTCGTTCATTTTTGGTTTCTGAAGAAATGGTGAAAAATGACTCTTGTCGTTCATTTTTGGTTTCTGAAGAAATGGTGAAAAATAACTCTTGTCGTTCATTTTTGGTTTCTGAAGAAATAGTGAAAAATGACTCCTTTCGTTCATTTTCGTTTCTGAATAATGCCTGTTGAAACTAACTCCGTTCATTTTTCATTTCTGGAAAATGTTCATTAAAGAGAAATTACAGGATTATGTCTTGTTCATCTTTGATGGTTATTTAACACAAAGTCACAGATAGACTCCTACGAATTAATTTCGGGACGAAATTTCCTAAAGTAGGGGAGACTGTAACACCTGTGTCATTTCAACCATCAAACAAATGCCAAACCAATGAAATATTGTATTTCATGCTTGGGATTTGTAAAAATATGTGTATCGTTTACACATATCAACTCTTGTCCGATTTCAAGCTCTAAATCGCTTTCTGGAGGGTTATACGCGCTCTGATGCGTAAATATAACCAGTTTAATGCAACGAACACTCCGGAATAGTGAAATAGGCTTAACATACCTTAAATAACCTATACATAACTTAGATATAAGTTTTGGAAGGTTTGGTGTGGTGAAATCGAAGTTAAATTGCTTACAGGGACTAAAGTTGACAAACTGCGAAAGTATGCCAATTTGAACTGTAACAGACATTCCGGAGCATGACCATAAGTTAAACATACCATAAATATCCTTTACATAGCTTAGAAATAGGCTTTGAGGTGTTCGGTATGCTAAAATAAACTTTTGTGTCATTCAGGGACTAAAAGTGTCAAAAAGTGCACAAGTTTGCATTTTCGCGCATAACTTACGTTCTGAATACATCCGGACATCCAAAAATTTATGTAAGCATGACTACATTATATTTTAGTGTTCGCCTTAAGAAAAATCCATTCGTTGCGTCATTTGGTTCGTTTTTCGCGCTTATGCGCATTCCGTCGTAATTAAGCGAACATCGCGTTCGTACGGCCAAACGAACCAACCTCCGGCATATTTTTGAGCATGGTTTGAGTTCCCTATACTTTAACTTCATTTTAGAGCCTTGAAATGAGGTTAACGGGGTTCAAACGCATCGAAAATCGCTTAAACGGGCTGCAGGGACCATTCCTGTAACTTTTGAAACATTTCTGAATCAGGTGGGTGCTAGCGTAGCGCGAGCCCTAAGGGCTTAGGCGTCGCGCTACGCGACTGCATGTTCTGACCAGATTCAATGTTTGTTTTGCAACCTGCAACTGAATTGATTCGTGTCCACACGTTTCCTATCGTCTAGTCAGCGGATAAGAACAACATTTTAGCCACCATAACATCCCGACAAGTGTACGCCTTGGATTCGATCACGTACTACGAGAAACGATCCTAACGGTGGTGCATATCCTATAAATACCCAACCCCCCTTCCATTCAAAACCCACTAAAATCTGATCCAAGTGCTCTAAGTTGAGGCCTTCGCTTCATACCTGAGCTATTCGATCACGATTCGCTAGCGGGGACCCTGGGTAAGTATTCTTTCGTTCTTTTCCTTATTTTACTGCTTTTCGAGTCAGAAAGTCAAACTTTGTTTGACTTTCAGCGTTGACCAGTAATGGTCAATGCGAAGTTCGTTTGAACTTTGCAACGTGAGTGTAATCACGTTGGTCATAGTCCCTTGGGACTATGCCCACTGATTACCACGTTGTCTAGGGTCGTAGGGTAGGCGATCTAATAAATCGCCTATACCTTCGAACCCGACCCATTTGGTCGATCATTAGGATCCGACCAAATACATTAGGTGACCATAGTAGGTAGGGAATAACCTTCCGAGGTTATACCCTATGGTCACATCGTTTAAGTAGTTGTATGATAGGTAGTTTATATGCCTTAGGTAAATTACCAGAATACCCTTTTCATGTATAATTGGTAATTAAGCATATGTAACCTAAACCTTTGTCACATAACTGATTATGTAACATGTTTAGGCATATAACACTTGTCATAGGACTAGTTGGACGGTCCGAACGTGTTTCACGCGAACGACGCGTTAAAGTAGCATAAGCTACCTAAACGGGTCGTAATGGGTCGTAGACACTTAGGTTAAGTTTCATTTAGTATGTAGGCTTTGTTAAACCAAATGACACGAGTCTCTACACTCGTTTGGTTTACAAACCCTAATGCTACCCGATCTTCCGATTTAGGTCCGGTTTATTAATGTAGTTACCTATATTAGGTGCCGTTTGATATCCGCGATCTCTAGCATTGTTTGGTTGTTACTCAAGGACTACTGAGCAATCTCAAGTGAGTACATAGACCCCTCTTTTACTGTTTTCCAAACTGTTTTGGGGTGGAACACATGTGCCTACTTGTTACTTTCATGCTTTCCTGTTTTCACATCATATACTGCTATGTTCGTTAGTACATTATAGTACATGATTTCATTACATTTCATGCTATGTATTGCCATTGTGTGCATTACTTAGTACATCGTTTTACATGACATTTTGACATAGACATTTCGGCATAGACATTTTAACATGATTGACATTGATCATGCATTTCCCACAAAACATAACTTTGATTTAAACTAAGTTTTACTTCAATACTTTGTTGTTGTGCATATGGTTTAGTTGAGACATTTCACTTGCCATACATGGATATTTGACATAGACATGTGACATGGATATTTGACATAGACATTTGACATGGATATTTGACATAGACATTTGACATGGATATTTGACATAGACATTTTGACATTGGTTTGGTTTGATTAAGTGATTAAGTAACGATGCGTGTGTAATATGATACAAGCATGGTGGATACGCCGCTGGTACTTCCTATATATAAGTGTTTGTATGGTATTACATATTGTAGCGTTATTTGAATCATTTCAGTTTGATACATATAACATTTTATACAAATAACATACTTTTCACAAGACATTGTTTTACAAACAACTTATCTTATACAAACTCATCTTACATGGTTATTTATTTAACCATACATTATTTACTTATTTATACATATCATCTGAACTCATTGTTTTTCAAATGATTTACAAAACAAAGCAAATTACAAGGTTCATGACTAAACATTTTCTCAAACATAAGTCATGGAACCTATTTTCACAAAACCTATGTATCTCACAGGCATTTTTATGCTGACGTACCTATTTTCACATGTGTTTTTCAGGAGCTGTTACATAAGATGATCAAGATATACATAGGCATACTTGGGCTTTAGTGACAATAAAAGATACAAGACTAGTTAAATATGTTGTATTTCTTTTTTGTTAAGACATTGTAACACTTTTAATCAATAAAACGAAACTTCAATTACCATGGATTTGAAACAATTAATTCTGTTACAACACTCCCCGATGTTTCCGCCACGTTTCGTATGTTCTACGTGGTCGGGGTGTGACAATAACTATACGTAGGTTTTACGTACGTGCCCTTCAACCGAGGACAGTAGTAATTTGTTTAATAGTAATAGTTGTACGAGTAGTTATTCCATCCCATTCCCAACCCCTGGGAATCCCATGCCTTGGCTAGTGTGAACTCACCTTGGTTTGCTCGGCAGATACACAGAAAGGTCAAGTCTAGCAGCTAGTGGTCAACCACGTCCTAACATGGTTACCATACAAGTCAGGTTTTGATTTCAAGTAGTGCACATAAGTATCATGTAAGATAGCATGTAAGAACACACACGGATCATGGCAAACATACATCATCACGTTTAACAGTCATAACGTATTCAACTTGTACGATTTAAAAGATTGGGCTCGCACAAGTTCAGCAACCTTGTGCAATCACCCATTGAAGCCCAAAAGTACCCGGCCCATTAACCGAAATGCCCAACACACCTATACACACGGCCCAAATTAATAAACAGATAAACAACTTGTGCGATCCAATACATCATGTACGATTACAATATATCTTGTGCGACTCACTAACATAACCCACTAAATACCCCGGCCCAACATGTGAATAAGCCCAAAGCTTGTGCGACCCAAAACAGTTTGTTTTAATCTTGTGCGATCCAGCCAAGCTTGTACGACTGGACAATCTTGTGCGATCAGAAAGCTTATGTGATAAGATTTGATCTTGTGCGATTTGTTTTATTCTCCGCCAATCATGCCAATCGGTTATATTGTTTCCTTTTATGAGATTTATCAACCAATTCAAATAGTTTCCAGCTAACCAATTAATCGATTAAATAACTAAATCATCAATTAATATGAACCCAAATATTATAACAACTCATCATCATCATTGTCACATATATCCAATCTGATTGAACCTACACTTTAGTCCCATGCAATCTGACAACATATATTTAAAGTGTGCACATGGTTTGACTATGAATCACCTACATAGCCGCCAATTTCTATACCCTAAGCTATCAACCATTTAACCTCACTCATATTGGACCTTTAAGCCACTGTCACATCCAACTCAATATATTAACACACTGTTGAACAAAGCTTTATCAATTTACACATTCCAATAAACAATCACATGGCTAATATGAGAACAATGGCCGACATCATTATTAAAATCATATGCTCATCATCATCCACATCATTATTCAATATTAACAAGTGGATATAATCGTCCACTGCATGCATACAATAGAACCATATCATTCATCATTCAATTCAGAAATTAAACATACATATTCTTAACATGTTCAGATCGGGTCACATGCAATCAGTTTCGCAGGCAAAGACTAATATGTTCTAACATGCTGGCCGAGTCGTTAAATACGATGATTACAATTTCAACATGCAACCCTACTTCATCGATTAACATCACATCATCCAAAACTGACCTAATCACATGATCATTAACTAGATTAGACAAAACAAATTTGCAAACAATCAAAGGATTCTGATCATACAGTGGGGACGTACTAACCGCATTATGATGATACCACAGAAGACTTCGAAGAGATGAAAGGGTTGCCGACACGAACCAGGGAAGGAAAACACGTTTTAGGGTTTGCAAACTGGCAAGGGTTGTGCAATATGTCTATGTATTCACGTATACATAGAAAGAGGGGGTTTTGGGCCAAGTTTCATTGAGTTTGGGCCGGTTTCCATATTAAATCGATACTGGGCCAAAGCCCATTCCATGTTTTCGTTGGCAACATGGTGGACGAAGAAACATAGGGTGTTTTCGGCCATGAGGTGTTTTCGGGTGGGTTAGAGTATTGGCCAACGTTCCATTGTTTTGTTTATAAAACATAAATTAAAACCACCATATTTTAAACATATACAAATAATGCACATCAAGTATATATAATTAAAACACACTTAACACCCATCATGTATAACATATCAACTACAATACGATCTAACATATTACAACGTGTCCGGTTGTGAAACAAACAAGTCGTGTAATAGACAATCTAAACAATTGACGTGCAATTAATGCGAAGATGGAAATCTTGGAAACTCGAGTTGTCACATTATCCCCAACTTGAAAGAAATTTCATCCCGAAATTTAGCACGTGGTTACTGAGGAAGCTAGTTGTGTTGTGTTGTTTACTAGTTTTCCTGGGGTGTCACATCATCCCCCCGTTGATTTGGAATTTCGTCCCGAAATTCTGTAGTAGCTTCAGCCTCAGTAGTGGTTGCACTGTTTCCGAATAACTGGGGATACTTGAGTTTCATTTGATCTTCTCGTTCCCAGGTAAACTCTGGGCCACGACGGGAGTTCCAACGAACTCGAACAAGAGGTAATCTAATGTGCTTGAGGACCTTAACATCCCGGTCCGTGATTTCAACTGGTTCCTCGACGAATCGCAACTGATCGTCGATAGTGAGCTCCTTCAAAGGAACTATGAGGGTCTCATCTGACAGGCGCTTCTTCAGATTCGACACGTGGAAAACGTTGTGAACTGCTCTGAGTTCTGCTGGTAGGTTCAGTTTGTAGGCCACCTTGCATATTTTCTCAATGATTTCAAATGGTCCGACGTAATGCGGATTGAGTTTGCCCCATTTTCCAAAGCGAACCACACCCTTCCAGGGTGAAACTTTGAGTAGCACTCGATTCCCCAACTTGGAACTCGAGTGGTTTCCGGCGCTTGTTTGCGTAGGCTTTCTGACGGTCACGAGCTGCCGCCATGCGTTGCCGTATCTGAGCAATCCTTTCTGTAGTATCAACTACGAGTTCTGGGCCAGTGATTTGGCTGTCACCCACCTCTGCCCAACAAAGAGGTGATCGGCATTTACGCCCATACAATGCCTCAAATGGAGCGGCTTGAATGCTGGTGTGGTAGCTGTTGTTATACGAAAACTCCACTAGTGGCAGATGCTTCTCCCAGCCATTGCCGAAATCGATTACACATGCCCGAAGCATGTCTTCTAAAGTTTGAATAGTGCGCTCAGACTGCTCATCCGTCTGAGGGTGATAAGCTGTGCTCATATCTAAAGGTGAGCCAAAGGACTTGTGCATTGCTTGCCACAGTTCTGAAGTAAAACGTGCATCTCGATCAGAGATAATAGAGGTGGGCACCTCGTGCCTCGAGACAACTTCCTTAAGATATACGTCTGCTGGTGTGGAGAACTTATCCGTTTCCTTGATAGCCAAAAAGTGAGCAGACTTTTTGAGTCGATCCACGATCACCCAAATAGTATCGTTACCACGTTGAGATCTAGGCATGCCAGTAACAAAATCCATGGAAATTTTCTCCCATTTCCATTGTGGTATCTCTGGTTGTTGAAGTGGGCCTGAAGGTTTCTGGTATTCCGCCTTGACTCTCGCACAAGTCAAGCACTTGCTAACGTATGTTGTTATGTGGGCCTTCATGCTAGGCCACCAATATGTAGTTTTGATATCGTGGTACATTTTATCCGAACCTGGATGTACCGAGTAGCGAGACTTGTGTGCCTCATCCATTACAAGCTCTCGTAAACTGCCATAAAGTGGGACCCAAATGCGTCCTGTGACGTAGTAAGCACCGTCTTCCTTCTGTTCTACACGTTGCCTTGAGCCGCGTAGGGCTTTAGCCCTGACGTTTTCTGGTTTCAATGCTTCTACCTGAGCATCTCTTATCCGAGAAGGAAGACTAGACTGTATAGTGAGTTGTAAAGCTCGTACGCGCTTAGGCGTAGTGTCCTTTCGACTGAGGGCGTCAGCCACAACATTGGCTTTGCCTGGGTGATACCTGATCGAGCATTCATAGTCATTCAGCAGTTCGACCTATCGTCGTTGTCGCATATTTAGTTCCTTCTGTTTGAAGATATGCTTGAGGCTCCTGTGATCAGTGTAGATAGCGCATTTGGTACCATATAGGTAATGTCTCCATACCTTAAGTGCAAAAACAACAGCTCCCAGCTCTAAATCGTGTCTGGTATAGTTCTTTTCATGAACTTTGAGTTGGCGTGAGGCGTAGGCTATAACTTTATCCCGCTGCATCAATACACAACCAAGACCCTGAATAGATGCGTCGCAATAAACTAAAAAGTCGTCTGTGCCCTCTGGCAATGAAAGGGTAGGTGCACTGTAAAGTCTATCCTTTAAATGCTGAAACGCTAACTCCTGTGCATTTCCCCAACGATAAACAACGCCCTTCTGCGTTAGTGAAGTAAGAGGCTGAGCAATCTTAGAAAAATCCTTGATAAATCTCCTGTAGTAACCTGCCAATCCCAAGAATTGGCGAATTTCCGTTGGCGTACGAGGTGCAGGCCAACTCTTGATTGACTCTACCTTGGATAGATCAACGTGAATCCCATCCTTGTTCACTACATGGCCTAAGAAATGGACTTCACGAAGCCAGAAGTCACATTTAGAAAACTTGGCGTACAACTTTTCTACTCAAAGGAGTTCCAAAATGAGTCGTAAATGTTGTTCGTGTTCCTCATGACTCTTCAAATAAATCAGGATGTCGTCGATGAATACAATGACGAACTTGTCCAGGTACAGCTTGCATACTCGATTCATCAAGTCCATAAAGACCGCAGGTGCGCTTGTCAGCCCAAAAGGCATGACCAACAACTCATAGTGTCCATAACGGGTTCTAAAGGCTGTTTCAGAGGTGTCCTCTTCTCGGACTCTCAGCTGGTGATATCCTGATCCCAAATCGATCTTTGAATAGTAACTCAACCTTTGCAGCTGGTCGAACAAGTCGTCAATGCATGGAAGAGGATAGCGATTCTTCACAGTTACCTGGTTGAGTTCTCGATAGTCAATTACACATTCGGAAGGTAACATCCTTCTTTTTCACAAATAACACTGGAGCTCCCCAGGGCAAAGAGCTAGGATGAATAAGACCCTTATTCAGAGGCTCTTGTAGTTGCGTAGAGAGTTCTTCCAACTCCGATGGACTTAAGCGATAAGGTGTTAGAGCTATGGGCGCTGCTCCAGGAACTTGTCACCATGGATTATCAAAGGTTCTTAACCAGCACGAGGAATGCGGACGATCTTTTCCTTGCGAAGGATCTCTGCTTGTTGCTGAGGTAACCAGTCCATACCAATAACGATGTCGAAGTCATCACAACGTTGGGGTCATTTCTAGCATCATTCTGACCAATGACGAACACTCGACTCCTGGCACCATTGCCGTCGTTATTACCCCCGTTGTTGTCTCCACTATTGATCCCGTTTCCTTGGTTGTGGTTCTGATTCTGGTTCAGCCGTGGGTAGCGTCTCATGAAATGATCTTGCTACTGCTGCTAATTCTATAGATCTTGTGGCTGTCGTTGTCAGTTCTGGTTTGCAGGACGTGAGCTTCTACCATCTTTGGCTCCATGACCAAGTTTGTTGCATCATTGACAATGATTTCGATTGCAATGCCCGCTGTGGTGCAATTTACATCGTTTGCACTTAGGGTGGTTTCCCCTGTATCCACCCTGTCCTTGATTACCAAAAGGTTGCTGACCAGGACTTTGGTTGTCATCGATTTTTCGCTGCTGAGCCTGGGACGGAACCGTAGTCGAACCCTTGCTAGGGGTTCCATCCCACTTTCGTTTGTCGTCACTGGGGTAGCTGGAGTAGTAGTAGTGGCAGTACCTATACGCTAAGGCAGCCTGTTCTGTTCCACTGCTTGATCTGTGAGACAATGAGCAAGACGAGTAACATCCTGGATGGTAGTAAGGTTTGCAGTAGTCACATGGCTTTGTATCTCTGGTATTAAGCCTTTTAGGTACATCTCAATGTGCTTGATGGGAGGATCCACCATAGTTGGACATAACACTGCCAGTTCGTTGGATCGTTTCGTGTACGCTTCTATCTCTGACCCTGTCATCTTCAGGTTAAAGAACTCCACTTCCAGCTTGTTGATGTCATCACGACTACAATATTCACGTTTGATCAGTTCCTTAAAATCATTCCATGGGGTGGCCTTAGCAGTCGCCAGCCCCAGCATCTGAACTTGCGCCTTCCACCATGTTAGCGCAGTGCCTTCGTGACTACCAGTGGCGTACTTCACTCTACGGGCCTCAGGGCATTCACCCATCTCTAAGACAGACTCGAGCTTTTCAAACCAATAGAGGAGTCCAACAGCTCCTTTAGTGCCACTGAAAGTACTAGGATGACAGTCCATGAACGTCTTGAATGTGCATACAGGCGGCTGAGCGTTCTGACCTTGTTGCGCGAGGAAGAAAAGACAGGGTTAAGCGCGAGAGTTGGGTCATGAGAGTAGGATCTAACATCCTAGGATAGGTTCGGAATAGCAAGTTATACCTCCTGCCTGAGCATCTACGAGTGCTGCCGTAACTTGTTCGTTGATAAGAGCCGTCAGCCGGCTTGAGTTAGGTTCTCACGTTCCCTCATGATCTTCACATCGAAAGAAACACAAGTAGGAAAGGTGTCGCGAATGTGCGTAAGTGTGTAGTGACAGTAGGGAGCAAGTACAAATGTGTTTTCAAACTATAGTTGCTACGTTTATCTAAGCATACCATGAGCAAAGTTCTATGCAATCTAGCAAGTAGGCAATATAAAACGTAAATCATATCACCTAGAATGCCGAGCCTTGCACGTGGAGTGAAGCGTCGTTGTGGATCGTAGAGCACTGTACAGGTTATAGTCTGGTTTTAACAAAAACGTTTTCCGTTATTAAAACCAAGTTCTCTATAACCAATGGCTCTGATACCAATCTGTCACACCCCCAAAATCCACACGTGGAGTATCACCGCTTGGAGGCGTGACTGACCAGGATCAAACCACCAATCATATTGAACAAGCATGTAACTAAACATAATTTAACCAACCAATATGAAAGGTGTTCAAAAACCAAAGCATAGTTAAGTGTTTAGCGGAAGCATAATTTGTAGAACCCATAGCAAGCATTTAATATGAAATAAAGTAATGTTTAAAGCATGGCACACATCGCCATGTCCCACAACGACCGTTCCACCCTGTGCAAGCTCCATGGGTACCTAATGACCTGCAAGGCATGTAGCAACGAATCAACAACAAAGTTGAGCGAGTTCACAGATAGTTGTTTGGTTAAAGTATTCATTTCATAAATCGTATATATTCGTTTTGTAAACCATGTATCGCGTTAATCCTTGCTGCCAGTCCAGGCATGCGTGCGATGATTAGTGGGGGCTTCCCATGTGTTACAAGACCACGCGTATCGACTGCTACGAAAATATAAGAGGTGCCCAAGTCAATGTCTATCAGCATTGACCCTTTGCCCATAGTCCATTAGTACACGCCCGTCCGACTGGCACGGTGTGAGGTTTGTTAAACCTAATAGCGCTATTAACTAATGACCCGCTCGCCCTAGGCCTCGGCGATTAAGTCGATAATTGAGGGACTTCCTTTGATAGAGGTGATGGTCTTAAGATCATGTACGTAGGCTTTACGTACGTGCCCTTCAATCCGAGGACAGTAGTAAGTATAACTGTACGTAGGTTTTACATACGTGCCCTTCAACCGAGGACAGTAGTAATTTGTTTAATAGTAATAGTTGTACGAGTAGTTATTCCATCCCATTCCCAACCCCTGGGAATCCCATTCCTTGGCTAGTGTGAACTCACCTTGGTTTGCTCGGCAGATACACAGAAAGGTCAAGTCTAGCAGCTAGTGGTCAACCACGTCCTAACATGGTTACCATACAAGTCAGGTTTTGATTTCAAGTAGTGCACATAAGTATCACGTAAGATAGCATGTAAGAACACACACGGATCATGGCAAACACACATCATCACGTTTAACAGTCATAACGTATTCAACTTGTACGATTTAAAAGATTGGGCTCGCACAAGTTCAGCAACCTTGTGCGATCACCCATTGAAGCCCAAAAGTACCCGGCCCATTAACCGAAATGCCCAACACACCTATACACACGGCCCAAATTAATAAACAGATAAACAACTTGTGCGATCCAATACATCATGTACGATTACAATATATCTTGTGCGACTCACTAACATAACCCACTAAATACCACGGCCCAACATGTGAATAAGCCCAAAGCTTGTGCGACCCAAAACAGTTTGTTTTAATCTTGTGCGATCCAGCCAAGCTTGAACGACTGGACAATCTTGTGCGATCAGAAAGCTTATGTGATAAGGTTTGATCTTGTGCGATTTGTTTTATTCTCCGCCAATCATGCCAATCGGTTATATTGTTTCCTTTTATGAGATTTATCAACCAATTCAAATAGTTTCCATCTAACCAATTAATCGATTAAATAACTAAATCATCAATTAATATGAACCCAAATATTATAACAACTCATCATCATCATTGTCACATATATCCAATCTGATTGAACCTACACTTTAGTCCCATGCAATCTGACAACATATATTTAAAGTGTGCACATGGTTTGACTATGAATCACCTACATAGCCGCCAATTTCTATACCCTAAGCTATCAACCATTTAACCTCACTCCTATTAGACCTTTAAGCCACTGTCACATCCAACTCAATATATTAACACACTGTTGAACAAAGCTTTATCAATTTACACATTCCAATGAACAATCAGATAGCTAATATGAGAACAATGGCCGACATCATTATTAAAATCATATGCTCATCATCATCCACATCATTATTTGTAGGATCGTGAAACGACCTAACGAGTCGATCAGAAGAGTGCTCAGACCGAATCAGAGGCGGAATTCATTGATTCGGTCTTTGTTTAGCTTGTATTCACTATTAATTGTCTCATTTATTAATCTCTGAACGTTTACAAGACTGGAGACACTTCGACAGCACCTCGGCGTCGGAAATCAGAAAGTTACAAATGAACTCGTTTGAAGGGTATGTATAGGCTAGACCCTTCCGTTTGAAAATAACACAATATTTTCAAACGGAACCCTTTGAAACGGAACCCTTTCAAACGGAACCCTTTCAAATGGAACCCTTTCAGCTTCAAACTTTCAGCTTCAAACTTTCAGCTTCAAACTTGTAAACCGAGACTCGATATAAGACGTAGACAACAGATGAATGCACCAACAGACTCCCCCTCAGATGTTGACGGAGTCTTCAGTGTCGAGTCTCTGCATCTTCAATCTTTATCAGTCTGTTCACTTTCTTCGCATATACCAGGATCTTCTCTTTGGCTCTAACCTCGTCAGACTCCCCCTCTCATCATGATGGGATCGCTGTTTGGAATTAGCTATCACCTTGAGATTTCATCCTGGCTTTAACTCTGTTCAGATCAACTCCTGCACACATTTTCTCACCATATAAGTTTTTACTTAAAAACAATAAGAAAAATTTACTGGTAATAGTTATATCAAATTCAAATTAATGACTCTGATTAACTAATCTCAACTTCTTTCTCAAAATCAGTTTCTTCTGTTAAACTCACACCCCCAAACCTGTTCATCATGTTCAGCACTTGGAATTTTGAAAATCAGCTCTTCATCATCAGTTGTCGAAAATCTTTTTGGACTTTTCAAAATAATGAAACATGAATGCAATAACAGAAATTAACTGCAGAAATAAAATATGTACAAACATATTTTTGTGAGTTTGCGAAAGAGGATCATATCAGTTTATGTGACCAATCACTAGCACCGTTAAGCTTTAAACATTTTCAGTTCTAAACGATTCACGTTGATTGACGATATTGTTGTCCACTTAAACTCAATCTAAAAACTTTCAATCTGCTTACCGATACTTTAAGGTACATTTAGATAGCACTAAGTTCTTATGGACCCCACGATCTCAGAATATCCCCTCATCATGCAATACACTGACTCAAGTAATGCCTTTAAACTTTATCAACTGTGATTTGTGCGAAAACAAAGCAGAATGTTTAAACATTAACAATCAGGTCGATACTTCCGTATACGCAGAGAAAGTCCAATGTTTAAACAAAATAAGAAAAATAAAACAAGTTGAAATTGTTTAGGCTTTAACCACCAGGTCGATACTCCCGTATACGCAGAGGAGATCCAAAGCTTAAACGAAACACCAAAGAAAAAAAAGCAGAACGTTTAGGCAACAACATCCAGGTCGATACTCACGTATACGCAGAGGATGTCCGATGCTTAAACAAAATAAAGAAATAAAACAAGTTTAAATCTTTGCAAAATAAAATGCACAATCACAGCGACTTTTCAGCAAAGTTGTGAAAGTTCACAAATTTAACCAGTTTTATGTCTTACGACAATCAGCAATTACTGAGTAGGCACACAATCAAGAAGGACAAAACTAAGTACTATGCTTTCGACCATGTTTCCCACTAGAACTAGGCTTTTTCATTTAAGTTTGTATCGTTATCGCAAATCTACTAGTCTAGCTGAGCCTATCGTCACATCTTTAGTGAGACCGTTTATCACTTTTAGACTTTACATATCTTTAGCATGCTGTGATAGTCCAACTGATCTACTATCATTTCCTCTTTTTCACAACAAAACTCATTTTTCATTTTTCAATGTTTTTGACATTTTCAAATTTTCTAATTTTTTTTAAATTTTTACTCCCCCTAAAATCAAAATATGTCTCAATTTTGATTTTCTGGGAAAATTTGAAAACAAGCTGTACAAGAAACATGACAACATGATGAGAATCACTTCAATTCTCCATTCACCTGGCATAAACAATCAGAACTCCCCCTCACAACAAACTATTTTCCCATAATGATTTCAAAACACTTAAGTTTGTTTTAATCAAAATGGTTTTTCCGGAAAATTAGTTTTGCGTGTCATTTCACAAATTTGGGGTTTCATCACCTATGTTCTTTCAACCACTTGTAAAAATTTAACATTTCCAAGATCAATCCACAAATATCACTTGTAGAAAATCAAGTACAATTTAATGTCCCTGATTTACCACTTGTAAGTCGAAATCACTTTCGTGAATTTCTCAAGAAATGTGCCGATTCATGTTCCACGCTTACCAACCTGGGAACTCCGGCAAGTCAGGTTTTTCATTTAAAGAGTTTCACCCAAGCCTGACGGTCCTTGGGTGATTTTGAATTCTTGTTCAACAATGGTGGAAAATTTTCATCATCCATTGTTAAACCTGAATTCTCAGGTTTTACCTCAACAACAGGCTCCTCTGGCTTTGACGAACCAGAATCATTGCCTGAATGTGGCTTGTCTGGCTTTGACCTGTCAGATTCATTGCCTGATGGTGGCTTGTCTGACTTTAACACATCAGATTCATCGCCTGATGGTGGCTTGTCTGACTTTGACACATCAGATTCATCGCCGACCATTTTCTTCTTCTTCTTTTCTTCTTTCGTCCTCAGATTTGTATCTGATGAATTCGTCTTGCTTGACTTTGTAGTCGAGAGAGGCGATTTATCAGAACTCTTATTTTTACCAACAGATGAACCCGAGGACAAAATCTTCTCTAGATACTCTCTAGCCTTCTTCCTCTTCTTCCTCAGTCTGTCTTTTTGCCCCTGTGAAAGCTTCACTTTCGTTTCTTTAACTTTAGTTTCTTGAACCTTCTGTTCTTTGGGCTTGACAGAGACTGGTTTCTTTGCCATTTTCTGAGAATTAACCCTCAATCTTTCATTTGATCTCCTTGGGCAATCTCTGGCAATGTGACCAATGATATTACAGTTAAAGCATTTTCTTGATTCAAATCTCCAACTCTGGCAGTTAACAGCAATGTGTCCTTGATAACCATATCGGTAACACACTCTGTTATCGTACCAATCACCATTTTCAGCCCAAATGCTTAAATCAAAGCACTGTTTGGCTTGATGATAATCCTTGCTCCTCTTGTTTGTTGGATTTGACTTTTGAGCACTGTGGTTTGACCTGCACCACTTATTGCCAACAATTTTAGAATTTTCATTTTTTACTTTTTGTAATTTTTGATTGCGGTTGGATGATTGATCTGATGAACTTTTATTTTCTTTTTGAACATTTTTCAAAATTTTCTCATTTTGTTTTTGTTTCTGTTCCACTTTCTTCTTCAAAGGTTTTTGCTTAGAGCATTCTCCCTTTTCGGTTGATTGTGGAACAGTTTCTTGAAATTTTTCTTTTAACTTCAAAAATAAATTCTTTTTGTCAATTTTTTCTTTTTCAACATCAGATTTCTCATCACAATCTTCAACTTTGACTTTGTCAAAGTTTGTGACATTGTCACTTATTGGAACAGAATTTAAAGGTTTTGGGCAAGGAATAGTTGAAGTATTCACAAACACCTTCAACTTTTGTTCCCATTCCTTGATTTTCTTTTGAGCACATTCTACCTCTTTTTCAAGTCGAATAATCTTTTCAAGATGAGAATTGATTGCAATTTGTTTTTCAAGATTGTTTTTACCAAATAAATCTCTCTCATCTTCTAAAATTTTTATTTGACTTTGAAAATCTTTTTCAATCTTTTATTTTTCATTTTCAAAAACTTTTTCGTTTTCTTTCAAAATTTTGATTTCTAATGACAAACTGTTCAAATTACTTAACAGTTTGTCATTTTTAGCTTTCAGCTTTTCACAATTTCCCTGTAAATTCAGAATCTGTTTTACATCAGTCTGTTTCTCATCTTTCAACTTCTCGACTTCCGATTTCAAACTTTTCACATTCATCAAAAGTTTGTCATTGTCAGTCTTTAAGTTGTCACACTTGAAGCATACTGATTCAACATTTTCACAGTTTAAGTATTTTCCAGGAATCTTTTCATCATCAGCTTTCTTCTCGACCTTCAAAGCTGGAATTTTTTCAACCTGTTTCTTCTCAACTTGAACATTTTTATCATTACTTCCAACAAATTTTGCTTCCAATTCTGTCCAAATTGAATAAGCAGTTCCATCATGTTGAAGCAGTATCAAGATATCTTCTTTTATCGCTTGCTGAAGCAGATTCACCATCAATTTTTCATCTCGATATTTCTTTTTATCTTTCGTACTCATTTCTCGAATTGTTTGCTGCACACCATTTGTTGTAGGTTTAACATATGGTTCATCAGTGTGTTCCCAAGCATCCAAATGATACGCCTCAACCCAATTTCCAAACCTTTCGGACCATCCATTGTAATCATCAATATCCATGAGTTTGGGTGGTTTCTGAGACGTCCCGGTTTCATTTTCAATCATAGCACTTTGAGTCATTGATATCGGTGTTGCAAAAGCGTTATAAAATTCAGAGTCCATGATATACAGAAAACTTTCTTAAACTAACACAGTTTCAAACGGTCTGATGTGATTTCAAACGACAAAATGTTTCAAACGATGGATTCAAACGACAACAAATTCAAACGATGGACTGTTCCGTTTGAATTCAAACGATGGACTTTCAAACTACAAAGATTTCAAACAATGGACTTTCAAACAATGAAGATTTCAAACGATGGACTTTCAAACGATGAAGATTTCAAACGATGGACTTTCAAACGATGAAGATTTCAAACGATGGACTTTCAAACGATGAAGAATTCAAACAATGAACTTTCAAACGACAAGGAGTTCAAACGATGGACTTTCAAACGATGAACTTTCAAACGATCAGGTTTCAAACGATGGGATCAGAATTTTCAAACGACAGATCTATTTTCAAACGATAGATCAGTTTTCAAACGATGGATCAGCAGTTTTTCAAACGATGGGACCCAAACTTCAAACGATTGACATCAGTTTCAAACGATGGAACATAATTTTCAAACGATGGACCAGTTTTCAAACGATGACGTCATCAAATCGCGAAACTTTTCAAACGGTACACGTGATTTTGATCAGTTTTAGGTCGTATTTTGATTTCAAACTTTCAAGGATTGGTTAATAGTGAATTCCGAACATAGTGTGAAGATTTGAGCTGATTTTATCCGTAAAAAGTATCGATTTTAAGAAAGAAGGTGTAGAAATCAGAATTATGAGTGAAAAACGAGCTAAACGGTAAGAACTCTTCCTCCTGAGCTCTGATACCACTTGTAGGATCGTGAAACGACCTAACGAGTCGATCAGAAGAGTGCTCAGACCGAATCATAGGCGGAATTCATTGATTCGGTCTTTGTTTAGCTTGTATTCACTATTAATTGTCTCGTTTATTAATCTCTGAACGTTTACAAGACTGGAGACACTTCGACAGCACCTCGGCGTCGGAAATCAGAAAGTTACAAATGAACTCGTTTGAAGGGTATATATAGGCTAGACCCTTCCGTTTGAAAATAACACAATATTTTCAAACGGAACCCTTTGAAACGGAACCCTTTCAAACGGAACCCTTTCAAACGGAACCCTTTCAGCTTCAAACTTTCAGCTTCAAACTTGTAAACCGAGACTCGATATAAGACGTAGACAACAGATGAATGCACCAACATTATTCAATATTAACAGGTGGATATAATCGTTCACTGCATGCATACAATAGAACCATATCATTCATCATTCAATTCAGAAATTAAACATACATATTCTTAACATGTTCAGATCGGGTCACATGCAATCAGTTTCGCCGACAAAGACTAATATGTTCTAACATGCTGGCCGAGTCGTTAAATACGATGATTACAATTTCAACATGAAACCCTACTTCATCGATTAACATCACATCATCCAAAACTGACCTAATCACATGATCATTAACTAGATTAGACAAAACAAATTTGCAAACAATCAAAGGATTCTGATCATACAGTGGGGACGTACTAACCGCATTATGATGATGCCACAGAAGACTTTGAAGAGATGAAAGGGCTGCCGACACGAACCAGGGAAGGAAAACACGTTTTAGGGTTTGCAAACTGGCAAGGGTTGTGCAATATGTCTATGTATTCACGTATACATATAAAGAGGGGGTTTTGGGCCAAGTTTCATTGAGTTTGGGCCGGTTTCCATATTAAATTGATACTGGGCCAAAGCCCATTCCATGTTTTCGTTGGTAACATGGTGGACGAAGACACATAGGGTGTTTTCGGCCATGAGGTGTTTTCGGATGGGTTAGAGTATTGGCCAACGTTCCATTGTTTTGTTTATAAAACATAAATTAACACCACCATATTTTAAACATATCCAAATAATGCACATCAAGTATATATAATTAAAACACACTTAACACCCATCATGTATAACATATCAACTACAATACGATCTAACATATTACAACGTATCCGGTTGTGAAACAAACAAGTCGTGTAACAGACAATCTAAACAATTGACGTGCAATTAATGCGAAGATGGAAATCTTGGAAACTCGAGTTGTCACATTATCCCCAACTTGAAAGAAATTTCGTCCCGAAATTTAGCACGTGGTTACTGAGGAAGCTAGTTGTGTTGTGTTGTTTACTGGTTTTCCTGGGGTGTCACAAGTGTTGATAGTTGAAAGTGGTCAGTGTTTTGAGGATGCTCAAGTGGTTGTGAAAAGGCTATCCTACATTCTTTGTTAACGTGGTGGATATGAAGGCCAAATGTAGGAATGTCGGAGAGATTCCTATTGTTCGCAATTATCCAGAAGTTTTCCTAAAAAGACTTACCTGGATTTCCCCCTGCGAGACAGATCGAATTTCTAATCGATCTGGCACCCGGTGCTGCACCCAATTGCATAATCTCCTTATAGATTAAGCACCATCTGAGATGAAGGAAATGTCGAATCAGCTTCAAGAGCTACTGGATAAGGGTTTCACTCGATCAAGCTTTTCGCTTTGAGGTGCGTCTATTTGTTGTGAGGAAGAAGGATGGATCCTTCAAGATGTGTGTTAATTTCAGAGAGCTGAACAAGTTGACTATCAAGATTCGGTACCCTTTTACCGAGGATTGACGATTTGTTCGATCAAGCTACAGGGATCCAGCTACTACACGAGGATCGACCTATGATTAGGATATCAATCAGTTGAAGGTTACCGACGAAGATACTCCGAGGACCTGCTTTTCGAACACGATATGGCCATTGCGAGTTATTAGTCATGCCTGTTGACTAAACTAATGTGCCATTTATATTCTTGGATCTCATGAATAGGGTATGGGAACCCTAATCGGATAAGTTCGTGATAATATTCATCTACGACATACTTGCCTATTTGAGAACCGAAGAAAATCATGAGTAACATTTGAAGTTGACTATGGAATTGTTGAGGAATAAGGAAGGCATGCATGTAGATTAGTCTAAGATTAGAGCGATCGAATGATGAGAAGAGCCAAAAAC
Source organism: Helianthus tuberosus (assembly GCA_030545235.1). Taxonomy (NCBI): domain Eukaryota; kingdom Viridiplantae; phylum Streptophyta; class Magnoliopsida; order Asterales; family Asteraceae; genus Helianthus; species Helianthus tuberosus. The sequence goes on from JARYGA010023303.1 coordinate 39,370, forward strand.
CCCATTGGGAGTATGACGAATCATAAGACTAGTTGGGTACTACCGGAGATTTATTAAGAATTTCTCTAAATTAGTTGTAGGTCCCCTTGATGTATGGATCTTTAACATAATTGTCTTTCCAATCAAGAGTGCAGAATCCTCTTGATCAGAATATAGCAGAATGAGTAGAAATAGAAATCAGCAATTCACTTTCAAACCGAGTTTTCTATTGATTATCAAACCAAAGTATTACAATCAATCAAAACCCTAACACAATTTCGTCCAAGCTATGTCTCTCACGAAATTGCTCTCTCAAAAATTGTTTTGGCTAATTAACCTAAACCCTAAAGCCTAACCTTGTTTATATAACACAAGGTTGCTACTTGGGCTAAGGTTTCCTACATGGGCAAGGCCCAATTCGCCCCCCATCACCCAATGTGGGTTTTGTTTAGCCCAAACTCTATAACCAAATTATTACAAAGCTAAACCCGCTAACTGTTTATCGTTTAACTAATTACAAGATATCCAAAGACCAAATCTAAGTTGTTGTCACAAACACGCACCAACCAACTCCCCCTTGACAATAGCTTCATAAAATAACTTTGTCTTCAGTCATCTTGCATTCTTCATGTAGTCTTGCACTGTCTTTGGTCTTTGGATAGCTTCAGCTTCAATAGCTTCTGTCAGCAACAGACTCCCCCTAAGCTGATGCATCCAATCACCAAATCTTCAAAAACTTTAGCGTTTGAGTAAACTCCAGTTCAGCATATGTATAGCAATCTTCAAACTCTTCAACTTGTTTGCAATGTAGAAAGGAGGTTCTACCATGCATCCAATCAAACTCTCATCTTCACAGCAACTCATCACTTTAACTTCTCAGCAACATACTGCTACAATCTGTATACTATAAAACAAACATCTCGAGAAACCATAAGAATTTTTCAACAAGGTTAAATAAATTATTATTTTTCTAGAGATAGTTAAACCGTATTACAGATTAAGCATTTTCAACTTATCACCAACACGCAAAACTTTTTAATCACACACCCTATAACCCGCATGTTTTAAAATTTTGAACTCACATTCCAACACCGTCTCCCCCTATCAGTAACAATTCCTCCAAGAATAACAGTTTTCCGTATGTTAAGAATTTTAAACAGAAAAATACACTATTTTTGGATTTTTATATTTTCTGAAAGCAAGTAAATAAATACGAAAAGCAATAAACACTCTGTTTTTGTGAGAATCACTGGTAAGAAGATCATATCAGCACAATCAAACTGTTTCACACTATTAGATAATTCTTTATTTAATTTTTCGTGAAAAGCAGTCCAAGACGATTACCAGTATGTTTGTCCACTTAAACAAAATGCATGAACATTTCAAGTACCATTACCGTATGATACGTTAAGGTAACTTTATTTCTGATATACTAGTATGTCCCACTTCAGGATATACCCCCACGATCAAGGTATGCACAAAGATTCATCGTAGTAGGTGAGTATACTGAATTCATCCATTTTGTATTTCAACGTTTAGATAATTGGTGAACAGGTCAGTACTTCCGTACAGCAAAGAGACCAAAATATCTAACGAGGGCTAAGACAAATACCATTTTTTGGTACGAATTATGCATTTTGCACTTTTTGAATGACTCTCTATGAGAGCTTCTTCATTTATGGGATTTGGCATTTTTTGCTCTTTTAAGATATCCTGGTTGTGCCTAGGTCAGCATGTATCTGGATGCAGCAGAAGGACAACCCTGATATCCCCAGATGAAATAACAGTATAAAGACCCAAAACTTCAGATTTTGGCAATCTATCAACTCAAGATTTAAGGTCATTAAACCATACACCACTGATGTGTTCCCCACTCATACACAGTTTATTTAAGTTTATATCACATTGGTAAGTTGATTATTACATGCTTTTTGCCTACTGATACATCGTTTGATGAAGCTGCTATCACACTTAAGCAATTTAATTTCAGTTTCAGTGTGACAGTCTAACTTGCTGATGTACTATCATTTCTTCTTTTTCACACAGTGATAACTCATTTTTGATTTTCTATTTTTTTTATTTTTGATTTTTCAATGTTTTTGTATTTTTTGATTTTTAAGAAAAACAGTAAACTATTTACAAATTTTTTTATGAAAAACCAGTTATTCAGGATTCCTCATCCCGTTGAGTTAGACTAAATGTTCAAAGCGAGCCCTGTCAAAAGCTTTAGTATAAAGATCTGCCAGGTTATCTAGTGTGTCAACTCGATGTAATTCAATTAGTCGTTTTTCAGCACAATCCCGTATAAAATGATGACGTATGTCAATATGTTTTGTGCGACTGTGTTTCATGGGATTATTAGTTATAGAAATCGTGGCATTATTGTCTATCATAATAGGAGTACGAGTGAAATCCAAACCGTAATCGCGCATCTGCTGTTGTATCCAGAGAACCTGAGAACAGCAGCTACCCGCAGCAATATATTCAGCTTCACAAGTAGATGTAGACACACAAGATTGCTTCTTGCATTGCCAAGAGACAATCCTGCCTCCCAAGAACTGACAACCACCTGTTGTAGACTTTCTATTTGACTTGCATCCTCCAAAGTCTGAGTCAGTGTAAGAAACAAAATTCATATCACTATCAGCTGGATACCACAACCCAAGTTTAGGTTTCCCCTTCAAGTAACGAAGAATACGCTTCACTGCTTTCATGTGTGACTCTTTCGGATTAGCCTGATATCTGGCACATAAGCATACGACAAACATGATGTCAGGTCTTGAAGCAGTCAAGTACATTAGAGAACCAATCATTGCCCTGTATTGAGTTGGATCAACGTCTTCAATACTTTCATGATCTGGGCCAAGATTGTGATTTTCACATATAGGTGTGTTGAAAGTAGAGCAATCATTCATTTTGAACCGATCCAAAATGTCATACACATACTTCGTTTGATGAATAAACATCCCATCCTCCTTCTGTTCAACTTGTAATCCCAGAAAGTAAGATAGCTCACCCATAGCGCTCATTTCGAACTTGCTCTTCATCACCTGCTCGAACTCTTTACACATGTTTTCATCTGATGACCCAAAGATGATGTCATCCACGTACACCTGTACTAGCAGAAAATATTCCTTCTTCCTCTTGATGAACAATGTACTGTCAATCTGACCTCTTTCAAAACCATTTTTGATCAGATGTGTAGACAGTGTCTCGTACCACGCCCTGGGAGCTTGATGTAATCCATACAAAGCCTTATCAAGTGTGTACACTCGATCTGGATAATCTGGATCAACGAACCCATCTGGTTATGAGACATACACCACTTCTTGGACTTTCCCGTAAAGAAATGCACTCTTCACATCTAGTTGGTAAACTTTGAAGCCCTTGAATGTTGCGAAAGCTAGAAACAAACGAATTGCCTCCAACCTTGCCACTGGTGCAAACACCTCATTGTAATCAATCCCTTCTAGCTGATTGAAACCTTTTACCACCAATCGAGCCTTGTTTCGCGTCACTATCCCTCAGTCATCCTTCTTGCACTTAAATACCCACTTAGTGCCTATCTCTCTTTCACCTTTAGGAAGGTCAACTAACTCCCAAACCTTCAACTTTGCAAATTGTGCCAATTCTTCTTGCATAGCTTCAACCCATGAATTGTCTTTAAGAGCCTTATGAATGTTCTTCGGCTCCTCTTGGGAAATAAAACAGCTATACAAGCACTCGTTCACAATCCCAGTCTTCTCAATCGACACAAATAAACCAGAATTCGCTGCTATGCTTCTTCTCGTCTGAACACCTACATTAGGATCCCCAAGTATCATGTCAACTGGATGATCTCTATTTGCTCGTGTAGTAGCAACATCATCGACTTCTAGATTGTCACCCAGGTTTGATCCAACCTCCCCCTGAATGTTCTGATTTGCAAACGAATTAATGAAATCCTCCCCCTCAATGGGTTTAGAGTCACTATCGCTTGAATCAGGAGCAGCAGCACCTTGGGAATTTTCTGGAGCATCTGTCATATCAACATTCGATCTAGGCATGAACTCGCCTTCATCGTCTCCACTTATCACTGTTTGAATCAGCTGAGATTCATCTGCATTTGGAAACTCAAGAATATTAAATGATTTAAAAGTGCTTTCAGAATCATATAATATAGCAGGACCACTCGTTGATTGTTGAGGTTTGTATGAAGTAATTTCAACATTAAAGACAACCTCAATTTTACTAGTTTTTATATTAAAAACCCTTTATTCGGTGTGCCAGGCACATAACCTAGAAAGTAGCCATCGTCAGCCACCTCACTGAATTTTTGTTTATCTATGTTTCGCACAATGGTGCAGGGTAATCCAAATGGTTCAAAGCCTTCCAAGTTTGGTTTCTTGTTAAACATCAATTCATGACAAGTTTTATTAAAACGTTTAACAGTCAAAACTTTGTTTAGGACGTAGCAAGTTGTATTCACAGCTTCTCCCCAGTAAAGAACTGGTAGCTTTGAATCTTAAAGCATCGTCCTAGCGGCTTCAATCAACGTCCTGTTTTTCCTCTCAGCAACTCCATTTTGTTGAGGTGTATGAGGAGCAGAATATTGATGTTCAATTCCCTTTCGAAGACAGTAGAGATCCAGAATTTGATTCTTGAACTCCGTGCCATTGTCACTCCTTATTCTCTTGATCCAAGCATCATGGACGTTTTCCAATTTCGTAAAAAGATCTATCAGCATCTCTGTCGTCTCATCTATCAGCATCAGTAACTACAAGACAATAGTACTTTCCACCTATGCTCCTCACATTCACTGGACCGAATAAATCCATGTGAAGTAATTCATAATCGGCATCTATGGAATTTACTGTTTTAGACTTATGAGGTTTCTTGTGTTGTTTTCCCTTTTGACATGGAAGACATTTATCTTCCACTTGAAACCTCTGCATTGGAACCCCTTTCACTAGCTCATTTTTAATAAGGTAATTCATTTATAGTGAATATGGGCCATGCGTCTGTGCCACAACATCGATTCAGCTTTAGAAGCTTTTGAAAGTAAACACGCCACCACAACAGTCGGATCCTTAGCACCCATGTCCATGACATAAGTGTCATTTCTCCTTGGCGCTCGCATCACTATCCAATCGTCCGGAATCTTCAAACCTGGTTTCAACACTAATGCTTCATTCTTGGTAAAATGGACCGAGTGACCCTTGTCGCAGACTTGAGACACGCTCATCAGATTGTGTTTAAGCTGCTCCATATAGTTCACTTTGTCCAGTGTGATCTTCCCATTGGTCACTTTTCCTCGTCCTGTAATTTTATCACCTTTAGCACCCGCAAAATTCACCTTTCCACCATCATAATCTTCAAATTCAGTCAACAATCTCGCATCCCCCATCATGTGCCTGGAGCAGCCACTATCAACATACCATAAGTTGATAATCCTCCTTAGCAGCTCCTGCACACACCAACCAAGAAATTAGTTAGATTGGGGGACCCAAGCCTTAATGGTCTTGGGTCGTCCAAATTCACCAACCACTGGAACATCCATCCAATATCCATTACTCCTAACTGGAGTCTTGGATCTCAGACCTGTTGATGGAATTTGATTTTGATTTCCACTAGGTCTTTGGTCCTGAGGGTTCCTATATGGGTTTG
>JARYGA010023304.1:0-71052 GCA_030545235.1 Helianthus tuberosus
AATTGCTCTTTTCAACAACTGCTGATCCTGTAAACAACTGTTAAGTCAAAGCACTGATGAAGCATAAAGAATTTATCTAAAAATTATAATAAATTAGAGAAAAATGCAATTTGCGTCCCTGTGGTATATCCCAAACACTTTGAATTATTCAAAGTGTTTGGGACATACCACACTGACGGAACACTGACGACAGGGACTCAAAGTGTTTATGAATTCATAAGGTTAGGGGCTCAAAAAACCAAAAAATGAATTTAGGGGCTCAGGCTGATGTTTGGGACATACCACAGGGACGCAAATTGCATTTTTCTCAATAAATTATCATTTGTTTTAAGTTGTGAACCACAAGTTAGCTTCATAGGAAAAAAAAATCACACCTACTCGTGTGCCTAGTTCAATTAGCTTTAGTCGGCACTCTATGCAATACTTGTGTTACAACCCCAAAGCATGTTACAGGAATCATAGGAGTTAAATATATCAGGGGTATACCTCTTGTCAACATATAATACTTCTCTTCATTAACAAAAGTTTTCCCGGCAAAGGCTCATTTACCCATAACTACTACACTCCCGTGTAATATACTTGTGAAATCTTGATAACATTATCTGCTTTTTTTTGTATATGTATCCTGCATGTTTATCATTTATTACAAGTCATTATTATCTTAAATGTAGACACTGTTATTAATGTTCTTAAATAATATTCTCATGACATAAATATAATCTACGTTTGGTTGTGTTGATAGTTTTTTTTAATACTTTTGTAAACATGTATCATTGATAGATCTCTTTTATCTTCATTTAATGGTGTTAGCAATTCCTACGTTAATCAATTACAAATAATTAATTAAATATTTTAAATTGTGTGAATTAGATGTAAGATTATAAATTAGTATGTATGACAATTCAAGAAGAGTTGTAGTTATTAATCGAAATCAAATTAAAAGTCAACATTATTTTAAATATAGACATAGTTATTGATGTTCTTAATAGTTAGATAAGTAGTCATCGTGATATTAAAATATACAGTGAGTTTGGATGATGTTAATCATATATACCCGGACACCAGTGAGTTTGGATGATGTTAATCATATATACCCGGACAGCGGACGGGTAAACCACTAGTTTGTTTTAAGTTGTGGACCACAAGTTAGCTTCATAGGAAAAAAAATCACACCTACTCGTATGCCTAGTTCAATTAGCTTTAGTCCTATGCAATACTTGTGTTACAATCCCAAAGCATGTTACAAGAATCATAGGAGTTAAATATATCAGGGGTATACCTCTTGTCAACATATAATACTTCTCTTCATTAACAAAAGTTTTACCAGCAAAAGCTCATTTACCCATAACTACTACACTCCCGTGTCACATATAAAAAAATACAACAGTTGATACAATAAGTTTGAGTAAACTTCCGTTTTGCTCCCTGTGGTTTGGCCACTTTAATGATTTTGCCCGAAACCTTCAAAAATAGCCATTTTCAACCAATAGTTTGCTATGGTTTTTCCATTTTGCTCCCTGCAGGAAGGAAAATGGAAAAACAAACAATTTGGATGGAGTTAGAGGCAGGGAGCAAAACGAAAGTTTACTCAATAAGTTTTGATTCATTTGAATATAAAAACACAAGTATATTAACAAAAAAAAAACACAAAAGAAAAAAAAAACACAAAAGAAAAAACACAATGTTATACCATAAAATAAACAGCTTTCGTTAAAACACAATCCATTATATCTAAAACAAAATACTTTAGTTGATTTACAACTAAAGATTAATTTATTAATTGAAATGCAACCATATTATGACATTGTAATTTGTATGAATGAAAATTCAAATCTTATCAGATGTTGTGCTTTGTATAAAAAAAATGTTTTTATTGTTTTTATAAAAATACTGTTTTTGTTTATAGACATTACACTTTTCACAACAACGTAGAGCTTATAACATTCATACATAAGCATTAAACCTAAACATTCATTTGACCAGACCACATTCAAACAACAACAGCTACATATAAACAATCAACCTAATATCCAAATGTTTTAAGCAACACGAATACATCACACAGGACAATACAGTTTCATTCGCTCCACACGACTTCCTCGTGCTTGCTCTTTCAACCTATTCCTTTCAATTGCGTCCAGCACAACGTAAGCTTCACTATCATTATACACAAACTCCCTTCGAGCATTAAGATAATGCAACAATATTTTGGTTGCATATTTGCATCTTAATTCATCTAATTGTTCTTTCTGCCCACAATCTACTTCTTTCACAAACCCACATCGCCAACGTCGTAAAGAACTCCCTTCGAATGACTCCATATGCCTCATTAAAAATATACCACAATCAACTTTGTTGTCTACGGTTCTCCATGGCATTTCTAGTCGACTTATCTGAGCTTTGTGCATCTTACGTCCACCCACAACACCTTGACTTAACATAAAATCTGCTACTAAATGCCTCTGCAATATAACGATAATAAATATAAAAAATTATCTTTTACATATGATTGTGTTTTTTAAATGTCAAGGAATGTACCAAATTTTCTGGCCAGCCTCGGTATTTTAAGTCAGATCTATCATCATATAGACTGTTGTTATCAATCACAGCTATTTGGCACTTTTTCAAATGAAAGCATACCAAGTAGAAGTGATCAGATTGCAAAACAGGTATGAATAAAAGATCAACTTCTTTCAACGATGCTACTTGTTCTTCTTTTAAAACTTTAATCATATTTCCAAAAAATTCAGCTTGCATCATCTCATAGCTTGAACCATATGTGCCACCATCCTGTGTATCAGTTATAATAACGTTACTAAAATAAATAAATAAACAATTCACTTATGTTATTTACTTACCAGCATCTGATATGTACAAAACAATCACTTAATTTTGTCATCAGCCTTAAACTTCTCCTCGTGATTTAAGATTCTGGCCCACACATTAACAACAGCAAAATGGACATACTCGTCATGACTCAATGTTTCTAGCACTATCCTTGTTAGACCTGAATCTGGCTGACCTTCAATTTGAAAAACAACGTCCCTACAATGAATACGAGTTAAAACATCAATCAACTTATAATCATAGTACATTATAATAAAAGAAGTTAAAACACATACATTTCAAATCCTCTGGCAGAGAAAATCCAATCAGAATAAATTTTCTCTACAAATGTCAACTTTTCACTCAATTCCACCACCCGGTTAATGTAAGGTGATCCTGGCACCAAAGTCTCATCCGTAGAATCAACTACATTTTCTTCATCCTTTTCATCTGAATGCACACTTTCCATGTTTTCAACTGAATTTACATTTACACCCGTATTACAATCAGTTTCCGTCTCTTGACTTTGAGTCTTCTTTTCTCCCTTACTCTGTATTTCATTATCATCTTTTGGAGATGAATCTGGATCTCTGCTCATAAAACCTGCATTTTTTGCAAATGAAATCAACGAATCCAATTGAACTTTAACTTCTTTAACCACCTGATTATCTGCATAGCACGTAAACCCCTCATTCAGTAATGTCTCTACATTCTTCAAAGACTCTTTTGCCTTTTCAATTTCTAGTCAAATTTCTGACAAAAACCTGTTTCAATATGAACAATAAAAGATGATAAAAACTATATATATATATATATACATATATCATATATTCAGAGTGAAATACTATATGTTTTTGTGTCTTACCGATTCTGCTTCCTCCGTTCGTTCTTCTGCCACGGGAATGTTTGATTCCATGCCAACATCTGCATTCTCATCCCGCCTATTCGAATGTATATTTCGAGTATAACGATCATTGTCTCTACACTCATCATCATCCACTTGCCTTTCATCCTCTCCATGTATATCTTCATGAATCAAATCCTCCTCAACACCAGCACCATCATTGTCTTTGCCCTCGTCAGCATCGACTTGCTGTTCCACATTTTCATGCATGGGTTCACCAGTTGAAGAACATTGACGCACCTCACTTTCATTTGATTTGTTGGTCTTTAATCCTGTTGTAGACTTTGAAGTACCTTTCTTTCTTCTTTTCTCAGACTTCCGTCCTTTATTCTTTATGTCCTCCAGTTTGCATAATGTACACTCTTCAATATATTCTATAACAAACAAACCTTTACGCTTAACACGTACATCATGCAACTTGCTTGTATGATCTGCATAGATAAGCTGTAAACAAAAAAATATTTGTCACTCGGTTTTGTTTGGATAAATGCCACAAATGACAAATTAATATTTTACTTATGATCTTACCGCAAGCAAAAACAGAGGCCCATTAAAAACTTGTGCAGGGTGCCAGCCTTTTCTCGCTCTGTCTAACAAAGTTAACATGTAATCACACCAACCCAGTTCTTTTATGTCAACATCCTTTGTTATTAATGGCAAAAATCTTTGGTTGACAGTGCCACTTTTCGTTCCTTCGCCTAGATGTGTAAACATCAACACCAAAAAGTTAAGAACAAACAACATTCCACAATCATTGCGTTCTCTCTTGCATCGCCTATCCAAATAAGTTTGTGTTTCTTGTATAAGAAACCTGGTGAAGCCTGTTGGGAATTGACTTCTCCACAATTTAACAACAGGACTTTTTATGTTTGGCCTATTGTTCTCTGTTATCATTCTTGATCCGTTCGGAATTCCCAATACCTTGTGAACCAATTCTGGAATTAACTTTAATGACTGAGATCCAAGATTTAATATTCTTGTTGAATCATCATAGTTCTTAGCCAACCAAAGTCCCAAGCTGGTAGGAACATGCTGAATCTTCAGATTTAGAATAGGACCAAAACCAATATCTCTTACAACGTTCTTTTGCTTGTCATTAAACTCTAACATCCAATCATATAGAGTGCTTGGTGAACATCTTGGTAAAATCTTCTCACCAGTATATGGGAAAAACATTTGACATTCATGGTGATTTGATTCCTCAGGTTGGTCCTTTCGACGTCTCTTCTTTGGTAAGGTATCATCAACTATTATATAACTTAACGAATTTTAGAAACAAACTACAACTAAGATTTTCATGTTTAAATAAATACCTGGTTTTTTTACTTTTGATACAGCAGGATTAACAAAATCAACATCATCATTATCATCAGCATCACCACAGCCTGCCTGTAAAACTGCAGCAGCATATCAAATAAAATAATAAACTATGAAGGGAAAAAAATGTATATTATATTTAATCATTTTAAATTGATCTATAACATACCTTCACTCTTTCGTTTCACAGCAGCACGAAACAAAGATCCTTCATGTCTCTCCACATTTTATTAGAAACAAAACACATAAAAAATATTAATTGTAAAACGTTATTTAATCCTACTATTGACATTATCTAATGACTACAACATACAATACAACATTGACTTGTTAATATATCACAGTGTTACAATTTAAACATTGTGTTATATTTATCAACCTGTTTTTTATTATTATCTAGTCATCACAATCAGAAAGCACAACTATACTTGATTTGATGATTTTAAACTTGATACACCCGAGTTTGATTACATTTCTCCAACTTATTCTGCCAATTTTAACAAAATACTATCAGGAAGTATAACATTACAATGTTGTAAAACAACACATAATATTCAACATACAATATAAATACAAAAACACAATCCTATAGCTTACCACATACGTAAAAAAACACAACATGCACCAAGATACTGCAAATAATCAAGAAACATACGCAAACACAATAATTTCCAAAACCATAATATTAAAAAAAAGCATAATTAATATAAAAAACATAGTGGATATAACTCGATTTTAACAACAAAAAATGGATATAACACAACTTTATACAACAAAAACAAACATCTACATACACATTATAGTTATACAAAAACTAACCGACTTGTAGAAACAATATTCCAAACAAAATCACAAATCTAAAAACACAATATACTTGTACAACTTCTGTTTAAACATTAAAAATAAAAAAATAAGATATAAACCATAACAAAAATAAATGAAGCGTATTTACCTCTGCTTACGAATCTCTTAGATTTGCTTGTACAGAATGACTTCTTTCTATTTCCACTTATATGTTTCTTTGCAATTTCCACTTCAACCTCTTGACGTTTACTTCCTCTAACAGTATCACCTACTCCATCTTCACTGAAATTTCTTGACGATTTCTTACCTATTTAACCAACAGACTTATAAAATCAAAACACAATGAAAATAGCAATCAACAACACCATCACAACAACTTACTTGTAAATCGCAAGTCAATGTTTGCAGTAGACGCCATTGCAAATGTAGTTCCAAATTATTAAGATTAGTACACAAAGCAACAAACACAATCGCAAATTGTATAACTTCGAGCCCTAAGTTTCCGTTAAAACCGAATGTTCATCGTTTTCCCTTTTCTTGACTATTATACAGATAATCTCAAAACAATAATAAGAAATTACCTTTTTGCCCCCCCCCCCCCACACTGAATACCAGTTAAATGAATATTTAATCTTATTACAAAAAATAGTACCACTTAATAAACCGAACCCAAATATAACATGCATAAAAAACATAATTATTTAAATATATATTCATTTTTTTAAATATAGAAAAAAAAATTATTGAAACTTCATTCTTATTCTCATTCATCATCCTATATACAACACACTAAGTACTCACGAAAAATAAGCAATAACTAACAATATCACCAAAACATAATTCACTAATTAGAACAAAAAACCAAAGAATTTATAGACATCATACATGTTATTCAAAAGAATGAGATATTGACGTAGGACACCACGTCATCGGGAGTGAGGATGGACCTAAGCAGGATGGACCAAGGGGGTGGATGATGGGCTCCCACACTATTTATAAAAACACTTAAGAAAAAATAAACTGATTTGATTTTACAGAGAGAGAGAGAGAGAGATAGAGAGGAGAGAGAATAAAGAGAGAGGAGAGAAAAAGAGGCCCGTCAATGACGTCTTTAAGCGACTGAGAAACCAGGACAATCATCAGGGGACGATGTGGGTGACCGGCGCCGGGGCTCGCCAAGGCAAGGCCGGCCCCCATACCCTCCAGTCTAAGTAACCATATTGATAGAAATCATACATACTGGAGAGGATATAAAGACTACTTTTAATAAGGTATACCTTATTTTATTTAATCTTCTAATAAATAAAATAACACTTCATCTATTAGTTACACAAAGATTCTTACATATAGGGATTTGGACTGTCGTTTGGCATCAGCTGCCAGCCCATTTTTCCCTCTTATGATAAACCAGATGAACCCAATGCTCACTCAATGATTGGTGTGAGATGGACCTATTCTTTTATCTCCTTTGAAACCTATATTGCACCTAATAAGGTTGACACTTTCAAGGCACATGTTATCCGATTTTTGAAAGCCAATGGGATTTAGATAGTTCTAGACTATACCTCTTGTTAACATGTAATATTTCTTTTCATTATCAAAAATTTTACGCACAAAAGCTCATTTACCCGTAACTACTATATATACTCCCGTGTTGCATATAAAAAAATATACAGCTGTTGATGTAATAACTTTTAATGCGTCTGAATATAAAAAACACAATTATATTAACAAAAACAAAAGACACAAAAAAAAACACACAATGTTATACCATCAAAATCAAAAGCTTTCATTAAAACACAATCCATTCTATCTAAAATAAAATACTTACTATAGTAGATCGTAGTCTCACTATCAGAACATTGTGTTATATGAATCTAGCTATATTTAACATGATATCATGTTCAGAATAAATACAAATAACTGTTGTTAAATTACCACTTTATTACCATTTAATTTATATAATTTTAATTAACGTATATCTCTTACTTTATATATTATATATTAGTTGTAAGTATATACCAACAACCATTAACAAAAACATCGTAAGAATATATTATCAACAATTTATAAAAGCACAACAACGTACAAAATTACCATAATTTAATATTAAATGGATAAAACAATCTAATGTAACATCATTTTTATCTAAAAAATAGCGATAAAGTCTGGCACGACAAAGTCAAACTCACCACGTCTAAGACACAAATTTCAAAATGATTATCTCAAATTTTCAAACCATAATGCCATCCATTTAATAATTTTTAAATAATAAAGAAAAGAAAAAAAATTAACCTAATTTAAATTTGTTAAAAATGCCATCCATTTAATAATTTTTAAATAATAAAGAAAAGAAAAAAAATTAACCTAATTTAAATTTGTTAAAAAAATAACCAACACTATTTAAGATCCCTGCAACATATTCATAACATCAAGACTTTCCCCCATTTACATCGTCTCTCTCTCACATCATCATTTATTTACTTCTCTTTTTAGTAGTCCCATTCAGAAAACTCTACTTGTACCGCTTATTTCCTTCATTTTAACAGTTACATTTACAAACCCCCTTTTATTCATCGTCATTACAGTTTGACCAATTATTACAGTTCAGGTCAAACTTGAAAATTGTATCATTTGATTCAACCTTAAATTTTTTGGACAAAGTTGGCATCTTTCAAGAATGACAGGGACAAAAATGATAAAAACTTGAAGTTTGGTCTAAATTGGCATAAATGAACAAACTAAAAGGCCGGAAATAAAAATTAACTAAAAACAAATATAACTTTAAAAATTTATACAGGAAATTCCCAAAATATTTCATTAAGAATTATATTATCTTATATCTTATATTATATATATATATATATATATATATATCTACCATATTTGAAAATAAGTTGGGCTGATGTGGCATCAAATATGGTTTTTGGCTCCAAAACTCCCTTCTCAATCTTTTAACATGGAATGGATCATCCGGACTAAAAACCCGACCCATTATTTCGGATCCTATAAAAGTCTTCTAAATATTTGTTCATCTCTCACACTCCCCACATCTTCTTCACGTTTCCCCACAAAACCTTTGATCATCACCAAATCTACACTGCATATCTCATATCTTCAATCGATCAAATCTTCATTTCCGACACAAGAGAAACATTTCTTCTCTTAAACCTGGTTATCTCCACAATCTTCATCACTTGATTTTTCGCTCCGAGAAGGTATGGTTACCTTATATGTTTGTCTTTCAAGATTCTTATGATTTGGATGATGATCATGGTTTACTTCTAATTATCTTCATCGATTAAGTGAGGATTATCTTCACAATCTGCATCAGTTGATTTTTCCCCGAGAAGCTATGGTTACCGTATATGTTTTTTTTTTGTAAGATTTGTAAGATTTTGTATCAATTGTATGAAGTTCATGTATTTTATGTCATTATCTTTGTCGTATATGTGAAGATTCTACTCCAATTATAGTTTTTTGATATTTTGTTCCGTATTTAGGTTTGGTTTTCGTTTATTTTTATTTTTTTTTGGATATAGGGATCTGATTTTTTTTTTTTTTTTTTTTTGTATATTGCACTCCGATTCTCATATTTTGGATGTGTGGTTGAGTGTTTTATGATAGATTAGGTTTTCGATATTTGTTGATTTTATTGCTAGAATGATTTATGATATGGTTTTCTTTGTTTATGACAACCTTGTGTTTACTGGTTTTTTGACCTATACATGCAATGTTTAATGTCAAAAACTATAGCCACTTTTATCCGTCATTAAAGAACATATATCTCTAATACATCATTAACACTCTTGTATTTTTTAAAACCTGTCATGCCCTTACCATTGAATCAAGTATGCCCTTACGAACCCTTAACAATACAAGCCTTAAACATGGATGTATCTTTGTACTACTATTAGTGATAGCTGATAAGATATGTCTTAACCATGGATGTATGGATGAATTACTTTTACTGATAACTGATAACATAGCCACAAACTAAAAGGAATAAACTTTAGATAACTATTGCATACAGTTAGAATTTGCTGAGCTGAACATTTCGAATAATAAGGATATTCATAGACTTGAAAATGATATAAACTTTAAACATTTGATAAAATACAATGTGATATATGACATATCAAGTGACAATGCATAAGGACATCCGTAGCGCTTAACATAGTAGTGCAAAACACATTGACAGTAGTAACACTTGTTTAATTCTCACAACATAATATATCAAAAAAATTAGTTTATAGCATTACATTTTATTAGCTGACTATAACAACTACAACATATATCTTATAAAACGACATGACTTTGCGTGCATTTGGGATTGCAGTCTGCAAATGGCATCATCTTTCTGTGTAGTGTTAAAACAATCATCACGTTCTCGACTGGTACACATCCTATGAGAATACAATTAAATATAAATAATTGTCTACTGGTTTTCTTTATCTTTCACACACTTATATCGTAAATCTTTCAGCCACTACCTCCATCAATTGGGTTCTTTCATGACAAAGAACTACAAAACAAAAGCAAAATTTGTATACAGGCAGATAACGGGCATCATTGGAACGTCAACATCAGGAAAATAAACAGAGTATACTACTTTACAGATGGCTGGAAAAATATTGTTGATGATTTAGGGCTTGATGATGTTTGTTTGATAGTATTTGAAGCTCACAGTGAATGCAAATACAAAATCAAAGCCTTTAAAGATTCACGCCGACTGGGACCATCATTTTGCGATGCAATATCCAAACAAACGGAGAAACACATTGTACACTCTCAACCATGAACTCCCAAAATAACTTAAAACCACAAATGTATTATAATTTACATAACAAATAACTGCATCTCATCTGTCTAATATAATTATTGCAGAGGCTCCCTAAAAACTTTCTCAAAGACAATATGAAAAATAAGCCCCCAAACATGTCAATACAACTATCTGCAGGTGAAGGACATACATGGGAAATAAAGATACAGAAAAGAGGAAGACGATACTATTTGACAGATGGATGGATGAATGTTATAAAAGACATGCATCTAAAATTCGGCTACATTCTCGTGTTTGACATAATTCAAAAACCAAAGCTGACGATGACTGTTTTCCATCCTGATGGAAGTGAATTTATAATCCCAAAAAAAGAACCTGTTGAAGAAAAAGAAGCGCACACGCATAACCAAGGATGCCACAACAAAGCACCATCATCTACAGCAGACAACAGCACATTTGAAAAGACTGCCACAGAGAAATTCGTAAGATATCCGATACAATTTTTAACTATAATCACAGTTGACTTATATGCATTGAATTCTAACCAACTATTCCATATACTAACATTGTTTATTATACTACTTGAAAAACAGTTCATCCCAGATGAAGTTGTTAAAAAAAAGAAAATTGCTCAGACACGCACTTTGATAATAAAAAATCAAGAAGGAAGTTGTTATAACCTGGGAGTCAAAAATCATTCACGTAGAGCGCGAAAGGAAACTATGGTGAATGAATGGCTGGAATTTATGGCAGAGAATGATATATCTTATGGAGATAAGTGCACTTTCAAGATCTTAGAAGATGAAGGTATGATATTACTTTCAAACGTTTGCAGGTTAAATTAATTCACCCAGCCAGAAGCAGATTCAGAACCAACTTGACTTCTTTTTGCAACAACTAATATGCAGTATGGTTGGTGGTAGTTTTTTTTGTTTAAATTAACCGTCGTTAATCATGAAGGCTTATAACACTTTCCCTAAACTTCAAAAAACAATGTATTTTGTAATGGTAATACCCGTACACAATGATAATCATCGTTGCTCTACTTGCATTGTTGTTTATCATATTGTTTCAAACCGAATATGTCCTTGCAAACAAATAAATAATTTTGTATGAACTAACATGTTAACGTAACATATACCATCTGCTATAGACCACTGTAATAATCACCACAAAATATAGACCACTCAAACATATATCAACTACTATATCCCAATAGCAGTAAAAAACTGCATTTGATGCCAATGGTAGTTTAATATGTAAACATGTCTATAAGTGTGATGGTTTAAAAAATATATATTGGTTTACAAATGTGTCTACTTTTGCATAAAGCATCAAACAAATGATAAGTAATACATATTCAAAACAAATAAAAATAGCCAACCACAATTAATACTACAATTGAGTCCCAAAAATGATCCCAATAACAAAAGAAAAATAAAACTAAATAAAAATAAAACACTTTTTTAAAATAATAAACACAATAAACAGAATTGCTAACAATATAACAGCAAATAAAAATACAAGATAATAGTACTACCCAATAGCTGAATCAACAGTCTCTAAAAATAATGCTCCTTTACGACCAAATAATGCTCCTTTAAGCCAACAAAACGAATCAACATGTTGAAGGTATTCAAAATCTTGTACACTCATGTATACTTCAGCAATATTCCCAAATTTGGGGAGCAAAATCAATTTGCCGTTTGCCACATCCGATGCTCCACACCATTCCACAAATGAGAATGTTTCAACATTTGGAAAAGACGACACCTTAGACCATAAATTATCTTGATATTTGAAAAGACTCGCATTAACATTAGGCCAGATTTCAACAACAAACATATGAAGCTTATTGTTAACAGTGAGAAAATGTCCATCATAAACATACAGGTCATTAACTGGGGGAAAAGGGAACCTCTTAAACGATTCAGTAATTACATCAAAACCAATTATATGAATGTCACCCCGTACCCTCACTTGTTTAACAGTGAAATATAAGGTATTGTTCACAAAAGAGCCAACAGACCAAATATAACACCCCGCTGCATATTTTTTCCCAATAAAAAAATCTACATTTCTCCAAGTGCCGAGTCGTCGTGAATAAACACGAGCAAGATCATAATTATGGCGACGTTTAATGTGTAATATTTTAAGATCGGAGGATGTATCAAAATACATACCAGCTGCATCCGATTGCCAATCATATATACGATCAGAGTGCTCATCGAACAAAATTTTGAAACTCATAGTAGTTGGATTCCAAAGCATCATCTGATATGAAGGCCTTTCGTTGCAAACTAATAAAAGCCCACCAACAGTAGAAATAATATGTAACAACAAAGGCCGACTTTTACCAGGGAAACAAATAGTTTTCCTTGAACCAATGTCTACCCGTCCATCCACTATGGTATCAATAAATATTGATAGAGGTTGAATGGTGATTCGTTTCCGACATTTTAAACTACCAATCCGGCTAGAATGCAAAGCAGCAAACTGACAACTTGATAACTCATCACGCCATTGTTTACAAACACATTTGAAACGACCGATTGCCTTAACTGGGAGTCTGGATAGTATTTCAGAAACAACAACTTCGATTCCAATGTCTGACATGCTATAACCTACATTAAAAAGATAAAATTATACATAAAGTAAATACACAAATAAGCGTAAGAAACTGCCTTAACTGGGACTCTACTTAGTAAAAGACTTCAATTATTGTAGTAACTCCTAAACTACCACGTCACAAATAAAAAACACAGCACTTGACTTAATAAGTTTTGAATATAAAAACCACCAATATATTAACAAAAAAAACCCGCCTTACATAGAGTATTATCAAACAACTAAACTGTTAATGAAAAAGACCATTTCATACTCGATAATTGCATATAACCCTTAGTCCAACGTAAATTCAATAGTAATCATTTCACCCAATATTAAATCCTATTATATATAATACTTCTCCTAACTACATCTTTTTTTATCATCTTTTCAACCTTTGTTTATCTTCACTCAACTCACACAATAAAACACACAATGAAGTAGAATAAAAAAAAATTATAAGAAAAAACACAACATCATACCATAACAAACAATTGGCTTGCGTATAACACAATGCATATGAAAAAAAAACAACTATAATTTAGAATATATGCACAACTAAAATATATCATGTAAGTTCTCTAGACTATAAAAATAACGGACATTGGAAAAACACAATTTATATATTTATATCTTATATTCTTCTAAACCACTTTACATTAATTACTTGAAAAGACTCAACTGCAAATGAAAAGACCATTTCAATAAATCATCATTGCATCTTAGCTCGGATGCCAATAACAAATCATTACTCTTCTTTAACACAAGTTGTTAATCCTATTATATATAATACCTCCTAACTACATCCTTTTCTAACCTCTTCAACGACTCTCTAACTTCACTCAACTCTTCTCTGTTCTAACTACAATGAATACATCAAACTCCAAAGGTTGGTCTGAACTGTCCCAAGTTAAAAGGGATATCTATGAAGGATTCAAAGGTCAACATGAAGACACAGAAAGAGAGATCAGAGACAGCTTGATTGACATAACACGACTACTTCAACAGCAACTACGGGAAAATAAGAAGATGAAAATGAAGATCATGAGCAACCCACCTTCACATGAACAGTACATTGCTGGATTGCTTCTGTCTGATGAAGAAAGGAAGACAGAGGATCTTCTTGATAAAGCAAACAGCTTAGCTGACCAATACATAGCAAAAACCAACCAAGGAAAGCAAGCTCTTACTAAATTTCTGGCTTATTAGACTGAATGCAAATTAGTTTGATTGATGTGCATGTAGCTGTTGGTATGGGGTTTCTTTCCATGATAGTAGGACATCTTCCTTATGTTTTTGCTTTTTGATCTCATACTTAACGACCAACATGATTCCACATCTAATGTATTGACAAATTTTGTTATTATGTGTAGTTTTGTCAATGAATAATGGTTATATTTATGTTCCTCTTATAAGTTTTTCTATATACAACTTAACTAATGTAGCATGTTATTATTAACAACCAATACGTAAACTGAACTTCAGATACTCACACATAAGAAAGCTGAACAGCATCAAAACATACGTGAATAAAAAAAACAAAAGAGAAAGTTTATGTCAAGAAAAAAAACATTGAACAAACACAAAACATAAAAACCATCGCTCTAAAATGCAACAAACAAAAGAAACTACATCTCACTCATTAAAATGGGTAAACTTAATCTCTTTCTTACCAACATCTTTCACGGTCTCCACAATATTATTACTTGTACTTTCACAGATGCTCGAGTTCGAAATGACATCCAAATTGTAAAGATCAAGCAGTTTACACTTAGACGTCGTATCTTTACAAACCATTGAACATGTTTTTTTATCAATTGAATCACCATCGCAACTCATCACAAGCGAAATTGGAGTACCATTCTTCTTATCATCAGCCATACAGCTCTAAACCAAGATTGAAAAAGTTTATTAACTAAACTACTAAAGACAACTATAATACTTCAGTTAAAAGTTCATAGTACCTGACTAATCCCAGACATTTGTTTAACCAGATCAACAAC
Source organism: Helianthus tuberosus (assembly GCA_030545235.1). Taxonomy (NCBI): domain Eukaryota; kingdom Viridiplantae; phylum Streptophyta; class Magnoliopsida; order Asterales; family Asteraceae; genus Helianthus; species Helianthus tuberosus. The sequence continues at coordinate 15,245 of JARYGA010023304.1, forward strand.
TGATTCATCGTCAGTTATTCTTTGAATCTCGTATTCTTCATCACAATATGTCAAGTTAGTCTCGCTGACTTCAATCTTGGATGCAAACAATTTATCCACCAAAGTTTTTAATTCGTTTGGAAATCGCACAGTACCATCATCCTGAAAACATAAAAGACAGGATATATAACCAAAAAGATAGCTTACAAAAAATATATAAATTGAGATATAGAAACTAAATATATACTACCATTATGTTATCCTGAATCAACTGTTTTGCAGACTTCTCGATAACATGGTTAGCTGTATTATGAAACAAAATAAGAGATACATCACCACTGCTATCCTCAACACGAACCTTCAATCTAATTGATAACATAACAACTTAATTTGAATTAAAACGAATTACATAAACCAAAATAAGGTAAGTGATGAAAAAAGTTACAATGACAACGTAAATAATAACAATACCTTAAAACCGGTTCATCAATAACATTTTTTCGACAAAATTCATTAGTGCACACATACAACGTATGTTGGTCTTCATCACAACCTCCGTCAGATTTAGTTAAACCCATGTTTTTTGTACAAGCCTTATTTAAACAATTAGGACACTTCAAAGAAAACCAACCAACCTCCTTGGATATTTCCTTTACGGTACCCAGTATGATAACAGATCGTGGCTGTAAAAAATATAAATATATCCACTTACATCTAATGTAAATATTGAAATACGAAACTTGAAATGGTCTATGATTACCTCACTAATTTCCCACACATCATCGATGTTACTAAAAACAACATTCTTTAGAAAATCATCCATAACCGCCTGCAACCCGATAGAATTAGAAAGCAGTAATGCATCAACTTTGCTGTCAGTAACTCAGAATGTAATACAAAAACAATGCAGACAATTATCACATAATGCAATGCACTTGTTTTCAAAACAGAAAGAATATGAACTAAACAAACCTTGCGAATAAAACTGGACATAATCGAATATGATATGTTTATTAAATAATCAAGTAATACGATATTTATACACCATAAAAAGCAATTGATGACACCAGATTTGTAGGAACATGGGCGACAGCACATAAGTAAGTAGTAAACCGCTAATACATACCATGATGTAAAACAAATAATACATAAAGTATAGCATGTAAAATAAAAAAACAATAATATAGAAAAAACACAATCATAATACCATATAAAATAAAAAACACAATACTATATAAACACACAATCATAAACACTCCGGATACTTAGCTTATAATCCAATAAAGGGAATTTATTCATTTCTCTGCCACAAAATATTTATTACACATCAAACACAGCATTTAATGTTATACAATAAGATAAAATAAGACACACAACTACAAAAGAATAGTTAAACCTGAATACAAGAGTTCTAATACATACATTGTCATATAATAAGAGAAAAAATCACTCTTCATAAAATAACACAATTTCTTAAAAAATTACACAATAATAACCATTCCAGATAACTACCTCTACATTAAATTTGAGTTATGATCGGTTAAGAGAGGTTTATTAACAAATGAACATAGCAGTTTACCTTACCATCTTTGTAGGACAACATGCAAGAAAGACTACAACAACTTATTAACCTAAAATCCTGGATTATAAACCGCTAGTACATACCATATATTAAAATCACACATATTAAAGATTTCATTTAATATAATAACACAATATTATACAAAAGAAGGATAGAACCAAATGATAAACATACCATCTATTTTTACAACTGCCTTTTAGCACACATTCATGAGTTGTACTAAATGATAAACATACATGACACATATACAAAAAAAAGGAATTGATGATATCAGGTTTGTAGCATTCTTCACCTGAATATATAGTAAAACAAATTAAACTGAAAATATTAAAAGTTCGAAATAATATATGATTAAATAACACCAATTGGAAATAAATATCCATGCAGACAACTGTTAATACACTTACACATACGGAACTACTTGAAACAATAAAGAAAATTCGAAAAAACGACCACCATTCCCTATAATATAGCATAATTATTTCTAATCAATCGGCGAAACAACGGTCTCGATAAATAATGCTTGTCCCACACCAATGTAGGAATCAAGATGTTGAAGGTAATTAAAAACTTCATTGCTCATCTTAGCTTCAACAGGACGAATCCAAACGTTTCTAAGCAACCACTTGTTGTTTTGAAATATAGTAGACCAACGCAAACTTTGTTCATAACTAATAATATGAATATTATTGATAGAAAACATCTTGATGAAGGCTTCATCTTCAACTTTGTACAAACCAACAGATAACTCGGGAGACCCTTCAACAACAATAAAATGGAGCTTCTTTGCAATGCTCAGAAATTTTCCTGACCAAGGAGTAACTTCCAAACTTTCAGGAAAACGAATGCTTCTAAAAGTTTCGGAAATAACATTGAAAGCAACTATATACCTCTCGAAAGGGCCAGGATACTAACTTCTTGAACACACGAAATATATGGATTTGCCAGAATAAATTCCGGAAGACATAGAATAACCCCGACCACCGAAATTACCTCCCCTCAAGAAATCTATTTCTCTCCACGTCTCACGACGTCGTGAATAAACACGAGCAGTAACAACATTATTCAACAAATGATATTTGATGTGAAGCACTTTAAGATCATTGGTTTCATCAAAATACATTCCACCTGTATCACAGTTTTGAACATTCCGCTGAGAAAAGTCTGAGACAGACAACAACTTATGGCACCTGGTTGTTGGATTCCAAAGGATCAGCTCACAGCTTCTCGCTTTAAAAGACACTAACAACAGCCCATTAAGCGACGCTAGAATACTTAAGAATATAGGGTTAACATTGCCAGGAAAAGTGATCTGTTTGCTTGTAAACACATCCAAATTCCCACCTATTACGTTGTCAACAACAATTGACATACCTCGCAAGGAGACATATTTCTTATGTGAATTTCCAATTCGACAAGAATGCATCATCTCAAAAAAATGAGTTGACAGTTCCTTACGGAAATCTTTGCAAACACATTTCAAACAACCAATAGCTTTGGCAGGGAGCCTTGTGAATATTTCATCGACGATCAATGCAAACCCAAGCTTTTCCATTTTATAATCTATGGGGCTACAATATAAAATATAATAAATGAAATACAATTGAGACAATTTGATCTGTAAATGTTTATATATAAACACAATGTATACAACCCTTTTCATACACAACCGGGTGATAAAATAAGACTAACCAACCACGTAACTTATAAAAAAAACTGTTAATGAAAGCAGTTTAACATTGTATTAGCACAATCTTAAACAACTGTTGATGTTAGCAAATACTGACCTTTCTACAAACATTTTGAAATCAACACAGCAGTTTACCTTACCATCTTTGTAGGAGAACATGCAAGAAAGACTACAACAACTTATTAACCTAAAATCTTTCATAAAGACAGCATTTAATGATATACAATAAGATAAAATAAGACACACAACTACAAAGGAATAGTTAAACCTGAATACAAAAGTTCTAACACATACATTGTCATATAATAAGAGAAAATATCACTCTTCATAAAACAACACAATTTCTTAAAAAAAAGTACACAATAATAACCATTCCAGTTAACTACCTCTACATCAAAAATGAGTTAGAATCGGTTAAAAGAGGTTTATTAAGAAATGAACACAGCAGTTTACCTTTCCATCTTTGTAGGAGAACATGCAAGAAAGACTACAACAACTTATTAACCTAAAATCCTGGATTATAAACCGCTAGAACATACCATATATTAAAATTACACATATTAAAGATTTCATTTAATATAATAACACAATCTTATACAAAAGAAGGATAGTACCAAATGATAAACATACCATATATTTCTACAACTGCCTTTTAGCACCCATGAATGAGTTGTACTAAATGATAAACATACATGATACATATACAAAAAAAAAAGTAATTGATGTTATCAGAATCTACACAAAAGCCAAAAAATACACGATGTATGCTACCAAAATACAATTTCGTTGGTAAAACACAAACCATTGGAAAAAACAAAATTCATGATATCAGGTTTATAGGACTTCTTTACCTACATATATAGTAAAACAAATTAAAATGAAAATATTAAAAGTTCGAAATAATATATGATTAAATAACACCAATTGGAATTAAATATCCATGCAGACAATTGTTAATACACTTATACATACGGAATAACGGAACTACTTGAAACAATAAACAAAATTCAAAAAAACAATCACCATTCCCTATAATATAGCATAATAATTTCTAATCGATCAGCGAAACAGTGGTCTCGATAAATAATGCTCGTTTCGCACCAATGTAGGAATCAACATGTTGGAGGTAATTAAAAACTTCATTGCTCAGGTCAGCTTCAACAGCACCACTCCAAATGTTTTTTATCAACCACTTGTTGTTTTGAAATATATTGGACCAATGGAAACTTTCTACATAACCAATAATTTGAAGATTATTGATAGAAAACATCTTGATGAAGGCTTCATCTTCAACTTTGTACAAAGCAACAGATAACTCGGGAGACCTTTCAACAACAATAAAATGGAGCTTCTTTGCAATGCTCAGAAATTCTCCTCGCCAAGGAGTAACTTCCAAACTTTCAGGAAAACGAAGGCTTCTAAAAGTTTCGGAAATAACATCGAAAGCAACTATATACCTCTCCAAAGCGGGATACCAATTTTTTGAACACACGAAATATATGGTTTTGCCAGAATAAATTCCGGAAGACCATGAATAACCCCGACCACCGAAATTAGCTCCCCTCAAGAAATCTATTTCTCTCCACGTCTCACGACGTCGTGAATAAACACGAGCAGTAACGACATTGAAAAAAAAAAAATTTATGTGAAGCACTTTAAGATCATTGGTTTCATCAAAATACATTCCACCTGTATCACTGTTTCGAACATACCACTGACAAAAGTCTGACACGGACAACAACTTATGACACCTGGTTGTTGGATTCCAAAGGATCAGCTCACAGCAACTCGGTTTAGAGGACACTAACAACAACCCATTAAGCGACGCTAGAATACGTAAGAATCTAGGGTCAACATTGCCAGGAAAAGTGATCTGTTTGCTTGTAACCACATCCAAATTCCCACCTATTACGTCGTCAACAACAATTGACATATTTGACAAGGAGATATATTTCTTATGTAGAGACTTTCCAATTCGACAAGAATGCATCATCTCAAAAAAATGAGTAGACAGTTCCGTCCGGAAATCTTTGCAAACACATTTCAAACAACCAATTGCTTTGGCAGGAAGCCTTGTGAATATTTCATCGACGATCATTGCAAACCCAAGCTTTTCCATTTTATGATCTATGGGGCTACAATATAAAATATAATAAATGAAACACAATTGAGACAATTTGATATGTAAATGTTTAAAAATAAACACAATGAATACAACCGCTTTTCATACACAACCGGGTGATAAAATATAACTAACCAACCACGTAACTTATATAAAAAAAACTGATAATGAAAGCAGTTTAACATTGTATTAACACAATCTTAAACAACTGCCATGTTAGCAATTATTGACCTTTCTACAAACATTTTGAAATGAACACAGCAGTTTACCTTATCATCTATATATATATATATATATATATATAATGGCGTTAATGTCACGAAGGTACCGTGTGTAACAAAGTAAAAAAGTGTAATGTCACGTGCGTGCATCAAACGTTATTGTCATCATTGTACATTATAACCACAAATGATTATATAGGTTACACTCAGTTTGATCGGATACATCAAACATATGTTTTATACGGTCAGCACATCACATAATGTGTCGTCCGCTATAAACAACTAAGGTGCCGCCGGCGTAGTGTGTTGTGTATCACAGTTTGAACGTACCTGTCATTTTAAATTCACGTTTTGACATAAACTTTTTTCTCAGGTGAGTCAGGTAAAAAATATTACGTTTTATACTTATTTTATGAACATTCGTAAACTGTATTCGAAAGCGAGTCAGGTCAAATATAATACGTTTTCATTCGATGGCGACGTAATTTTTTCAATAAAGAGTCGGGTTAAATATAAAGTGCGTGTAGATCATGAAAGTACAAGATTTAACTTTGTTGATATACATATTTAATTACTCTACTTTACTTTTATTTATTAAGTATTTCGCCTTTTACAGTTTTTTTTCTCCCTAACATAATGAACCAAAGCCAATCCAACTGAATGGTATTGTTTCCGCTATTGGTATTATCAGAACCAATATTTTTTCTTTTAGTATTTCGCTTGTTAGTGTTTTTCTTTCAAACTTGTTTTCCCTGAACTGTTGAAGCTCCTCTTATATGACACTACCCAACTTTCTGTCTTATAGTGGATTTGAAGTTTAATTTGATCAGCAACTGTTGGTATATCAGTGGATGAGCTTTAACATCTGTTTTGTACATCTGCTGCTCAGATGTCGTCATCATTGTGTTTTTTGTAATAGATGAATTGATTGTTAAATTGATTGTGTTTTTTGTAATAGATGAACAATGAATGAATATGATTCAATGATTTATGCAGCAGAAATGAACACAAACTTTGTAAACACAATCAAGGAGGAAAATAGTTTTGATAAACACATGCTTTTCATCAATCGAAAGATTACAAATCAAATCAAAAGATTACATTGCATGCTTACAAACTAAAACTTCCCCTCAGCCTGATGCTACTTGGTCGATCACACAAGTTGGAAGAGCAGTACTTAGTCTTTGGCATTCTTTTGGTCTTCACATCAGCTGTTGTGCTAAGCAGTGGATAAAACAAATCAGAATTATAGATCAGCAGTTGTTTGAACCACTGTCAAGGGGAAAGTCTGAAGCCTAACAACTGCTTATTCTGGTTCCACTGCTCTGAACCGGTTTTCGCCTTAATCAACTGTTCCTCTGTTAAGGTTCAATTCCAACAATGTAAATTGTAAATCGGAATTATGACATCATCATTGACATGTGGCATACCTTAGAAGTTGACACATAGGCAAATTTACATCAGCTCATAATCTCTTATTATAGATAGTATAGATAGTACCTGACTAATCTATCAAAGATGTTTATGATATAGATAGTGTTTTTTTTATGTGTGCAACTCTATATTCAGGCACAATTTAACATCAAAATAAACCAAAACAAATACAATTCTCCAGATGGTCGCTCGAAGAAATTAAACTGAAGATATTAAATTAAATGTTTGAAATAATATATGATTAAATAAACACAATAAAAAAACGACATAATAAAAAACACAATTCACCCAGACTAACTTTCAAGAAACAAATCAAAACATTCCATTAAAATAAAAATACCACCAATAACTCTTAATAATTGAATACAAACCACATCACTATAACAACTATGACTAAACTTAACAAAATTACTTATAAGGAAAGTAAAAACCTACGCTTCAACTCCATTGACTCATTAACTTGTCTAAATATTTCTAACATCTGTGCCATTAACTGAACATCTTTGTTCCCACTCTCACCATTATTCAAAAGTGCCAGGTCACGAACAGCAGTTGGAGGCAATAAACGCAACGTCTCAGTTACATCATCACGAGAGCCAACTCCAGTCTTCAAAGAATGAAAGCATTTCCTCAGATCTTTAGAAAACTCTAACTCAGCTTCCAATTCTTCCATCACTGCTTTATAAAACAGTTCCTTCAAATCTTCTCCTTGATTACTTGATGAAGCCATTGAAAAACTTAAATAACTTGAGATACGATATACATGAAATGTCTGCATATATATATAAAAGGCTTATGGTCACAAACGCGGAACTATTAATGGCAGCAACGGTTACATGATGTAAAAATTGCTCCGGGAAACGATACAATCATACAAAAAAACTGAAGAGACACACGTTTACATACAGTTATTACTATAAACACACAAACCATTAATTAAACACGGGAAACTTAAACTGGTACACGGCTTACTATGCATGAATCAACAAAAATATTAATTACCCTTTAAATTATAACGAAAATATTACAAACAAAGAAAAACATGCATGTTTAAGGGAAAGGAAAATACACACAAAAAAAAAACTCCAACTCAACACAGTATCATTACCAAAATACAATAACCATCATCATACATAAAAAACAACATAACTAATCTTCGCCAAAACTGTCGATTTCAATCACCTCATCCCACTTCCAATTCTTCAGCGCCTTTACCCTTTGATTAATTCTTCTGAAATTACGAGGCTAGAGAATAATATGTCAGTCACTCATCTAGAATATTAACTAAACATATAGATATGGAACCAACCTTGTTCATCTCATGCTTTATAGAATTGTCGGGACATCCAACCAAAGCACCAAACTCCAAGTCAAAGCCTTTAGATTTGTTCTGAAATTTACAAAACAAAATATAAGCAAACATAATAAGATTCAGCATAAACATCACCAACTATCACTAACAATATAATTTACATACTTTAACATAAACGATTTACCTTTGCAGCTCCGATTGAAGACATAGTCAAGTCAGGAAGTACTCCAAATAATTCTTCAAACTGAAAAACAATATACTCATTAATAAAATAAACTACCATGTTGAACTAAAACAATGTTATCTTTACAGTTATAATAGAATTATTACATACATCTCCAGTTTCATCAGATATCTTACTCAACTTTTGAAAATGATCATCCACTAAAATGTTGTCAGCCACAAGCTGGAAAACAAAACAAAAAAAAACAACTGTTAACCACTGTTGTCATAGTATATTACAAAAAAAAAAAATCAAAAAACCATCACAAAAAACACAATAGCTGTAAATAACACAATAATTCTAAGTAACACACAATATCATAAATAATAACAGAAACTTCATCATAAACTTGCTACGAAATGTACATTCTCATTAGAGCAATAAGAAAATTCATGCAAATGACCATCCACACACTCGTCAGCTACAACCTGACAAAAAAAAGAATGTCAATGATTTTTTACTATAATAACACAAAGGATTCCTACAAACACAAAAATAATATTAAAAAACACAATGCTATGTAAATCCCAATACTTGACAAAACAAAATGATATTACATTTCCAACTATATTAGAAGACATCATATCTGCTGGCTGGTTCATTTCCACAACGCTGTCCAACCCAGCAAACTGAAAAACAAAGCATCATTATTCAAATGAACAAACATGGTTAAATAAACACAATACCATATAAATTAACATCTTACATTTTCCCCCGAAATTGAATCCTCATCATACACAGCATTATCCATCGATCATAACTGAAGCAAAACAAACAAACTAAATAAGAAACTATTATCGAAGTATAACAAACATCATTAACACATAAAATATGTAACCACCTTACAATGATATGCTTTATTGAAAAGGATGTAATGCAAAGCATTCACGGACATATATATACAACTTGTATGCTAACTACCACGTAGAAGTTATCCAAGATGAACCGACAAGGTTGAGAGAGCGTACCCACGTAGCGAGAAACATGCAGAAAACACAGCAAAACTTAACTTGCGTTGAAAAATCAAACTGCCAATTTTTTGGGTTTGAACGGATGAGATTAAATCTTGAAGGTAACCACCTGAATTATTACGGTCAGGATCTACTTGAACGTGGGTTTGACCGACGGTTGTTTCGCGGTGAACAATTTATTAATAATTTTAAACTGATGGCAAAATCATAATTTTGAGCTATGGGGAAAAACATAATTTTATTTTGAACTGTGGGCAAAAACGTAAATTTGAGTTGGGGGCAAAATCGTAATTTTGAGCTAGGAGCAAAAACATATTTTTATTTGAACGGGGCGAAATCGTAATTATAGACGGGGGCGAAACCGTAAATTTAAACTAGGAATAGAATTAGAAATAAGTTTTTGAACTGAGGGCAAAAGCGTAAATTTTTAGCCATAGCAAAAATATAATTTTATTTTGAATTAGGGGAAAAAACGTAATTTTAAACAAACGACGAAATCGTAATTTTAAGCTAGGAATAAAATTAAATTAAAAATTGGTTGGTCCAATATGGGAGTGCCAGGCAAGTTGCCTAGCACTATTCCCTGAACTCCTTTTTGTATATGCTGAGGGTAAAATCATAATTTTGAGCTATGGGGAAAACATAATATTATTTTGAACTGTGGGCGAAAACGTAAATTTGAGTTGGGGGGCAAAATCGTAATTTTGAGCTAGGGGCAAAAACATATTTTTATTTTGAACGGGGGCAAAAGCGTAATTTTAGACGGAGGGCGAAACCGTAAATTTAAACTGGGAATAGAATTAGAAATGGCTTTTTGAACTGAGGGCAAAAGCGTAAATTTTTAGCCAGGGCAAAAATATAATTTTATTTTGAATTAGGGGCGAAAACGTAATTTTAAATAAATGACGAAATCGTAATTTTATGCTAGCAATAAAATTAAATTAAAAATTGGTTGGTCCAATAGGGGAGTGCCAGACAAGTTGCCTGACACTATTCCCTGAACTCCTTTTTGTATATGTTGAGGGTAAAATCATTATATTGAGCTATGGGGAAAAACATAATTTTATTTTGAAGTGTGGGCGAAAACGTAAATTTGAGTTGGGGGGCAAAATCGTAATTTTGAGCTAGGGGCAAAAACATATTTTTATTTTGAACAGGGGGTAAAAGCGTAATTTTAGACGGAGGGCGAAACCGTAAATTTAAACTAGGAATAGAATTAGAAATGACTTTTTGAACTGAATGCAAAAGCGTAAATTTTTAGCCAGGGCAAAAATATAATTTTATTTTGAATTAGGGACGAAAACCTAATTTTAAACAAAGGACAAAACCGTAATTTCAAGTGAGGAATAAAATTAAATTAAAAATTGATTTGGTCCAATAGGGGAGTGCCAGGCAAGGTGCCTGGCACTATTCCCTCAACTTTCTTTTGTATAATAATAATAATAATAATAATAATAATAATAATAATAATAATGTAGTTGTAATATATATTCCTAGTAGTTTTTTCTAGGGCTGTTAATTGTGTCGGGTTGGCAGATTAAAAATCTTCAGTCTAAACTGATCCATGCCTTTTTCGTGTTGTGTCATATTGAACCTTTTAAAAGTCATGTCGTGTTCCAATCAACTCATTTAATGTTTTTTTTAATATGAGTAATAATTAGTGATAATGTAATAGTATAAACAATCAATTACTCCGACTTAGATGAAACTTTTTGTTGAAATTGATATTGTTTTATTAACTGTTTTTTTGTTTATTCATCTCTCATTCACTAGCCATTTACCCGTGCGATGCGGCGGGAGTGACGATTTACAATAGGATATTCGTTTACCGTTAGTTTATCAGTCGTCTCGTGATATATTGTATAGTACTCAAGTTATATGTTGGCACTCGTTTTTCTGTTTATTTATCGATTTTTGGTGATATACTTTTGTTTTTGTTTTAGCTGTAGCTTCGGCGTGATCAATCTACAAGAAGGGTACAAAACAAGGAAGTAGATGTAATTAAAAACAAGAAGAGTACAAAACAAGCAAGTAGCTGGACAAAACACCAAACACAAAATACGGGGAGTCTCTTGTGTCTCTTCCTGTTTTACCAATACATCCGTTCGCTTATGAATTTCTTGTATCTTCTCCTCTACTGTACCAGATTTCGACACATAAAAAAGACAATGTTAGACACTTACAGGTGTTTTAAAAAAGTAATTAAAAAGGTAATTTCTAGAAGCAATTAACGCACAAAATCTACAAACTTACCTTCGTTTTGATACGAATGTGGTTCATTAATCACGCAACACTTCCTGGTAGGAAACTCGCGCGATGTGGTGGCGACAACGAAATTTACAATGCGATACTCGTTTTCTGATAGTTTATCAATCCTCTGGTGATATATTATGTTTTTATTGTTAAAAAACCAAACCTACAATCCAATTTCCTGTTTATGCAAATTTAAGAAGCTGCTGCTCTATATAAATATCAGATATTTAGTTACTGTAAACAGATTGGCTTTTTATCAGATTACCTGGATAACGGTCTTGGACCCAACAAAAGCTTCAATCTTTTTCCAGTCACGATCAAAGCTGGAAATTATAAAAAAAGAAATTAGTAAAAGAAGTCAGAATCTTATCACTCAGATGTGTTCCAACTACATTTAATTTGCCATTTATGATCTAGTCTTTGCCCTCTTGATGAGTCTACTAAAGAGCGTAGCTATCCATTCTAATTTCTAGCTTAAGAATTTATATGGCTCTCGTAAATGCGCGTAAGCACATTTTGAAGCTCAATTGAGTTGGCACTTGGCATTGGGCCCAAATCAAAATACAACGATCCACAATTCAACACAAACTCGAGCCACATAAATATAATGGTTATATTGACATAGTGTGTAAGATAACTGAATTCTAATAGCTTGCTTATACATCAATTACACCCTTAACAAGCATATCAGAAAACGGTCTTCGATAGTGACAGAAATAGGATTACCGGAGTATCACATGGGTACTCATCTGAACAGCTTCTCTACAACAGCATGTCAGCAGGGACTTTAGGATCATCCTGTTTTCCAAAAACCGTTATAATAAAACTAAGAAAAAATTCTTCTATCCAAACAGTACATTGGTAATCCAAGAAAAGATTGTTTTCTTTACAAATAGTCAAGTGTCCAAGCCACTTCACGCCCCTCTCGGCTAATAGCCAGTCCAAACACAAAAGATGTCAAGTGTCCTGTTTGATGATAACAAGTTGAACAAAGATCAAATATTTTCTCGTGTTTCTTTATTTATCTATGGCGAATATATATATATATATATATCCAGAAAGGTTACCAGCCAGACTGAAAAACAAACGCCCTTCTGGCAGCTTGGTGATCAATTTATTATAACTTGGTTTTATTGAAATCATAGTAAAGTTCTATTCATATTTGACACAGAACTGTTTATAAGAGAAAAAAAATGGACAAAATGTGTTATGGGGCTGCCAAACCCGACCCGCTTTGACACGTTACCCTCAACCCAGCTAACCGGCTGATTTCTTATATTTAGATGATCGAATGAAGATTTTATTTCTCACCTTTATGATGACTGCCAAGTAGAAACTGCCACCAAAGTCAACATTCCAACCAAACTGTAATTCACAATCATGTCACCATTTTTAATACCTTGAAACTTCTCAACGTTGGTATTCCACCAATTCGCATGAGCCAGCCTCCACCTTTGACCAACTGCAACTCATAGATTGCTTTGTTTAGAGATTTAAATCACCTTAGTTTATTTCATTATTTATAAAATAAAAAATAAAAACTGTACAAAAGATGTTAGCACGTCAACCCAGCCTATGCCCAGCACATTTTGACCATTACTTAAAAACTGACCCGTTTCATTTTCTTTATGAAGGGGAACCAGAGAAGAGAATACAATCAGATCCCAGTTCTCCTGAAAAGAGAATACAAACTAGAAAACTTATTTACAATTACATCCCAGTTCTCATTTTTTGATTCTATATGTTTGATTGATACAAAACATACCTGTGATGTTCTTCTAACTGTAGGAATAAAATTACCAAAAAGTCAATGCCTCCACATAAAAACTGTTAATTCAAATACCCACAAATCATAACCAGTTAAACAAAATGACCCATTTAAACAAAAAAAATCCATGCCATACTGAGATCTGAGAACGATGTAAGTACCTTTAGGGATCTCCATTCAGAATCCATCCATTTTGATGATGAAGTATCGCCTACGCCAACTGGTGAAACCTAGATCTGCAACTTTAGAGCAAAAAAAATAAATTCGAGATCTAAAGCTTGTGACCTAAACAAATAAAAAGGAGGTCGTCGGACATACCACAGTTTGTCAAAATCTACCTCAACCACCATCTAAAACCGGGAACTCGTCTCTATTGCCACCGATCGGCTTGAGAATTATACCACCGGAACCGTAGTCGTCGGATTTAAAACTACACACCACGCCGTCTTTAGATCTTGTGAAATCTTGCTCATACATCACCGATTGGCAGACCAAACACCCCCTAACCCAATAATCTTTCATTTAGCATAATAAAACGACATTAAGTAGAATAGCGGCCATACCTTGCTCATACGTCACTGATTGGCAGATCCAAACCCTTCACCACCTTCAAACTTAGTCGATTGGGTGTTGTATAGAGATAGATTCGTTGATCTGGTGTCATTGAGAAAGCCAGATCTTGCATCGCCAAGAGAAACCCTAGATCTCCTTTTGAATCGCCTGGAGAGAAAGTAGCTCGATGGGGGCGGATAAAATGCTATGAGAATGAGAAACCCTAATTGTGTATCCCGTGTGTTTTTTGAGTGAAGGGCATAATTGGGATTGCTAATTATATAATGCTTTAGAGGGTTGTACAGCATGCTTTAGGGGTGTTTTAAGGAAATTCATATGACCTTAAGAAGTCCTTCTAATATGTTGTTGGTGCATATGTCTGTTGACTTCGTCTTGTATCGAGTCATGTAATAGATTAGATAAACCAAGACACGTAGTTCGAGAAAAATGGGAAACTGGTCAAAACTGACCAGTTCGTGCGACCTGGCACCAGGTCGTGCGACCTGGTCTGTGCTAGTTCATGCGAAGTGGCTGTCCCAATAAATAGAGGATCTTGGGTTGTCATTTGTAACTTTCTGATTCCGGTAGCGAAGCTCTGCCGAAGTGTCGCCAGCTCTTGTAACGTTGTGAAATCAATACAATCGATATTTAATCTACTTCTAAGTGCATATCAAGCTGAATGAAGATCAAATCACTGAATTCCGCCTCTGATTTGGTCTAGAACTCTTCTGATCGACTCGTTTAGATCGATTCCCCGATCCTACAAGTGGTATCAGAGCTTAGGAGGAAGAGTTCTTACTATTTCAGCTTGTTTTCACGGATAAATCTGATTTCCACTCATTTCTACTCATTCTTTTACACTTTTACATCAAATTTACTGTGATTCCGCGGTTAAAATGGGCTGAATTTCACAAATAACACGTAAAACACGGTTTTAATCAATCCTTGAACAAATCAGAACCTAAAATCAACCTAAAACTTCATAAAATTGACCAAACCGCGTGAAATTTTTGTTTAGATAGTTCGAAGTGTATCAGGTCGTGTGAAATAACTTCCAGTTCGCATGAGGTGATCATCCAGGTCGCACGAACTAAACTTCAGATCGTTTGACATAGGGTTTCAGGTCGCACGGGGTGGTCAAATTGCACTGGTTGCTCAGATCGTGTGAGATCTTCAGGTCATACGGATTGGAATTGAATCAGTTCGCTTGAAATTGTTCAAGTCGCACGAGTTGATTCACTCAGCTCGCACGAAGTGATTAATAGGTTTTCAGGTCGCGTGAGAGTATATCAGTTCATGTGAAATCACCCCAGGTCGTACGAAGTTGTCTTCAGGTCGTTTGAAATCAGATCCAGCTCGCACGAAGTGAAGCCAGTTCGTTTGAAGTGGCCAAGTCGTTTGAAATCAAATCAGTTCGCACGGTGTGAAGTGATCAGGTCGCACGGTTTGAAAAAGGGTTCAGGTCGTGTGAAATTGTATTCCAGATCATTTGGATTGTTACCAAATCATTTGAAATCTTCCCAGCTCGTTTGAAAAGACTGATTTTGAGAAATCTCAATACCGAAACATGGACAACGAATTTTATAATGCATTTGCTACTGCCCCGGGTACTCCAGTTACCGTTGCTCAAAACGTAAACATGGAAAATGAAACAGGAATGTTGCAGAAACCCCCAAAGCTGATGAGCATTGAAGAATATTACAGTTGGCAAGAATGTTTCGAAAACTGGGTTCAAGCAAATCATCTAAGGTCTTGGGAATGTACTGAAACTAAGTACGTTCGACCTCGTAATAATGTGGGAGTTATAAAGAATATTTCGGAATTTACGGAAAAAGAGAGAGAAATGTATAAGGCAGAAAAAATGATGATCAGTTTACTTTAACAAGCTGTGAAAGAAGACATCTTCATATTACTTCAACATGATGATAGTGCACGTTCGATCTGGGAAGCACTTCGTACAAAATTTGAAGGAAGTATGGAGATGATCAAGAATAAAAAGTCACTATTAAACAAAGAATTTGAATTGTTCTCAAGTTTGCCGGTTGAAACTACAAAGACTCTTATTGAGAGATATTGTCATTTAGTACGTTCAATGAGTCGGTTGGATATCACTAAAGATCGTGAGGCATGGGTTGAAAAATTAGCCGATGCTTTACCTCAAAAAGAATGGGGTACATACCTTATGATTTTGAAGAATACCGGAGAGTATGATAGATTGACAATTGCTCAATTCATTGAAAAACTGGAAGGACAAGATCTTGAACAACAAAAGATCGCTAGAATGAACAATTCAAGTGGTCAACAAGATATCAAGATGTATTTCAAAGGTAATGTTCAAAATGTTGAAACAAGTCCGAAGATCCAAACCGCTTTCAGCGCAGAAAACTCATCCGGATCACTCAATCAAAGTTCAACCAACAACAGTGGATTTTCTTCATATCCGAGTGTTAATCCTAATGTTCAAAGCTCAAATAATAGTAATAGTCATGTGCTACAATGCAACATCGCGCTGCATCTTCAGAACGGTCAGAATTTCTCTGAAGAAGTCGCTAAAGGTCATATGGCATTACTAGTTACCGTGTTAGAATCATATGAGAGTTTGGTTGCGGGAAGAATCGGAAATCCTATGTTAACAAAAGAAGATTACGATCAGATTGATGCTGAGGAAATGGAGCTAATGGATATTAAGTGGTGTTTAGTGAGCGTGTTGAGGAGAGCTGAGAAATTTAAGCAGATTACAGGAAGAGATGACTTACGTGATGCTAATGTTTCTACTTTAGGTTTTGATAAGTCTAAAGTTACTTGTTTTCGGTGCAGGGAAAAAGGACATTTCAAGAGGGAATGTACCAACCGAGAAGCAGGTGGAGCTCAGAATCCGTTCGGGAACAATGAATATTATCGGAAAGCAATATATCACCAGGTAGCTCAACAACCGTCGATTGAAGATGGAAAGAAGAGAGCTTGTATTACTATGCCTCCAGATCAAGAAGATGAAAGATTGCCAGAGGGATTTAGCTGGGACAAATATATTCCAGCTGAAAGTAACTCAAAGTTTAGAGCATTCATTGCACAGATCATTCAAGAGCCAGAGTTGATGAAAGAATGGATGGATGTGTTTGCAAATGATGAGAAAAGTCAAGATGGAGAGTCTGTCACTTCAGAAGATAGTTCAGAAAAGACACCAGTCTTTGATCAATCATCAATTAATAGCAGTGATGATGATGAAGAGATTAAACAAATAAACATTGGTAAAATTCATCTATCTACTGAAAGTTTCAAATTTTATTTTGCAGATAAATTGGAGAAGCTAAAGGAGAGACGAGCAGCAAAAGAAAAGAAAGAGGTAAAATGTGAGAATGTTGCTCAGGAAGAGAAGTATGAACAGAGTGAAGAAGCTAAAGTGATTGAAAAGATTGTAGAGGTCACAAAACCTTGTCTGAAATGTTTGGAACCATGCAAACATTGTGAAGAGAAAGATAAGAAGTATAGTGAGCTAGACGAGATAAAAGAAAAATTGTTGTTTGATGTTACGTACGTGAAAGAATCTTATGATGTGTTGAATAGAACAGTAAACCAGTTAGAAAAGACTACTCAGAAAGGGAAGATGCTTTGACAATGATGAATGCAACAATGATGTCTAAGCAGAAGGCCATCAATCACTATATTGATGAGTGTGCAAAGTTGCAGCAAGAATTGGAGACTGAAAAGATTGAGAATGAAAGAATCAGACGATTGCTGCAGAGTTACTCAAGTTCTGATTAATTGATTGATAGAATTTATCCGACAGATGCAGGTTTTGAAGCCTTTCAAGATAAAAAGTCGGAAGATACGGATACTGGTAAGAAACAAAGTGCAAATTATAAAAGGTGTCCGCCTCCAGTTTGGGAAGGGTATTCACCGAGACATCCAAACTCAGAATAACTCAAAAAGACAGTCAATATAAAGTTAAAGTCTGAAACAACTGATGAGTTACCAGACAACATTGACGCCACATTTACATCGTCTAACACTGATCATGAGTTTGAGTTAATAAAGAAAGTGGTCGATCAGGTGTTGGATAAGGATGAGGAGTCAGAGTCAAAGTCTGAATCTGAGAGTTCAAGTTCATCAGTCAACAGTTCGAAATCATCGATAAAAAGGGTTTACAATAAAGAATTTATGTTATCAAAAAATAATTTTAATGACGAAACAATCAAAGTGGCATATACTTTGAATGATTCCGACAAATTATATTCTGATGAGGAATTTCCAATTAAAAATGTGAAAATTGAAAATATCAAAACAGTTTTTAAATTGATAAAAATAAAGTTTTCAGAAATAAAAGATAAAATGGGATTTTCAAAACCTAAATATACTTCTAGAGTTCAACAACGTTTAAACAAGAAGAAAGGTTTCGGTCCAGGTCATCAAAAGAAACCGAATCATAAAAGAAATTTCAAAAAGAATGGGTTGGGTTTTGATGTTGAAAATAATCAAAATATCAAAGATTTTAAATAAAAATTTGTATTCGTTTCAGGTGCTTCTTCAGAAGAAGAAAAAGAAAAAACTTTCTGGAAACAGTCTAACAAGGAGTTTCTTGCTGAAAAACAAAAGTTTGAGAATACTGTGTTTGAAACCAAAAAGGAGACAAGAACCTGTTACCGATGCAATGAAGTTGGTCACATTGCCTGGAACTGTCCAAAGGCAACCAACACACAACAGGGAGTGTCTTCTAAACTCAAAGAGAAAGTTGTTGATAAGGAACCACCAACGGACAAATTCAAAGTGTTTAAAAATTCTACATTTGAAGTTGGTGAGAGTTCAAAAAGGGTTTACAAAAGAAGAGTGAATCTTAACAACCAAATGTGGGTTGTTAAGAAATCAGATGTTAAATCTGGCGATGAATCTGACTCGTCAAAGTCAGAGGAGCCACCAGTTGAACTAAAAAGAGAAAATTCAGTTCCACCAATGGATGACGCAAACTTTCCACCATTGCGGACTGAAAATTTTAAACAAAAAGTTGGAAAAGTAGAGATTTCGAATCAATTCTATTCTGAAAAGAAAGAATTTGATGTCGAAAAAGCGTTTAATGGCAAAGTGGAACATATTTTTGGAAAAATGGTCGATGGTAAGGCCAAAGGGGTAAAAGAATTTTATGAATCAAAGAGAAGAACTTACCCACCGAGTGAAAATAACTCGGATGCACCCAAAGCTGGTCAGGCTTGGGTGTCTGTATTCTTTGCTTAAAAATCCTGACTTGCCGGAGCTCCCAAGTTGGTAATCGTGGAGCACGAATCGGCATCATTCTTGAAAAATGTTTTTTGTGAAAAACCTAAAAGTGTTAGATTTTACAAGTGGTTAAAAGAACAACGTGATGAAACCCCATGTTTGTGAAATGACAGACAAAACTAATTTTCCGGAAAAACCATTTTGATTAAAACAAACTTAAATGTTTTGAAATCATAATGGGAAAATAGTTTGTTGTCAGGGGGAGTTCTGATTGTTTAAGCCAAGTGGATGGAGAATTGAAGCAATTCACATCAGTTTGTCAGTTTATTTGTACAGTTTATTGCCTTTATTTTCAAATTTTCTCGGAAAATAAAAAATTGAAACATATTTTTGATTTTAGGGGGAGTAAAAATTTTTAGAAAATTTGAAAAATCCAAAAACATGATAAAATCTAAAACCAAAAACATCAAAAAATCAAAATGAGTTTTGTTGTGAAAAAGAGGAAATGATAGTGCATCAGTAGACAATCACAGTACGCTAAAGATTTGAAAAGTTAAAATGTGATAAACGATCTCACTGATGATATGCCAGTAGATTTTTACACGCTTAGTAGATTGTTTTCGAGATATAAACCTAAATATCAATTACTTACTTATTTCGTGGGGAACATCTCTCGAATATATAGGTAACCCCTGAAATCTTGTTTGAAGGGCTTTCTATTTCTGACATACTAGGTCTTTGTGCGTGATGATATCTGGGGTATTATACCAGGACTTCTGATTTTGCGGGAGCAATAGCCTAGTCCTCGTATAATACTTTGCATTGCTTTAATTATAAAGCCCACCCTCAACATAAAAATGATGAAACATTGAAAAATACGAATCATGTGCTGTTGATGAAAAGATTCTCTAAAGGGAACACACCTAAAGTCGGCCATCATCTCTCTGATTGAACGGAAGTTCTAGCCTGAGCTCTCTTAGCCTCGCAATTACCCGTTTACAGATATCATTAGTGTACATTCACCTGTAAGACTGAATATAGGAGTCTGGATACGGGAGTATATTCTGAGGTGGGACACGCGAATAAGTTAAGTCCATTAAAACACTAATCTCGTATCTCGAAACAGTTGAACTTTGTGTGAAAATTTAAGTGGATCAGTATACTGACAATCTAAGTGAATCGTTTAGAACTTAAAGTGTTTAAAGCTCAACGGTACTAGTGATTTGTCATAAACTGATATGATCCTCTTACACAAACTCACAAAAATATTGTCTGTAAATATTTCCTTACTGCTTTTCGTTAGTGTGTTTTAGCATAAAATTTTGAAAAATCAAAAAGATTTTATTTCATCTTATTTTCGACAACTGATGTTGGAAAGCTGATTTTCAAAATTCCAAGTGCTAAACATGATGAACAGTGGGTTGGGAGAGTTTGTTTGAAATGAGAAATGATTTTAAAATGGTTAAATGGTTCATTAATTTGAAACCAAATTTGAGTGTTTCGAATACAAGTGTTTAAGCAGTGATTAAAATTGTTAAATTTTAAAAATTGTGAAATTTACTTTTGGGAAGAGCATGTGCAGGCAAAAAGCTTTGAAAGAGCTAGGGTTCGATTCCTGAGCGTATGCAGATTAAAGCCAGGATTCTAATCTTGTTGCTACGGAGAGCCAGGAGACGTTACTGAACATGAGAAAGCCTGTAGATAGAAGATTCCAGACTGCGATCCCAGTTGCACTTAAAGGGGAGTTTGTTAGCAAAGGGGGAGTCTGAAGACTTAAGAGCCAGTATCAGATCTTGGATTAAAAGCTCGAGATAGAAGCTGCTAATGCTAAAGAGCTTAAGGAATCAAGAGACCCGATCAAGAGAATTAGAGAGAAGATAGAGCCAGGTTGAGATTCTGATAGAAGAAGATAGAGAAAGATTGATGAGGATGCTTACAGAGACAGATACTTTGGAGAGAGCGAGAAGACTGATCAAGACTGAAGACTCGACACACTGAAGACTCGTCAACATCCAAGGGGGAGTTTGTTGGTGCATATGTCTGTTGACTTCGTCTTGTATCGAGTCATGTAATAGATTAGATAAACCAAGACACGTAGTTCGAGAAAAACGGGAAACAGGTCAGAACTGACCAGTTTATGCGAAGTGGTTGTCCCTATAAATAGAGGGTCTTGGGTTGTCATTTGTAACTTTTCTGATTCCGGTAGCGAAGCTCTGCCGAAGTGTCGCCAGCTCTTGTAACGTTGTGAAATCAATACAATCGACATTTAATCTACTTCTAAGTGCATATCAAGCTGAATGAAGATCAAATCACTGAATTCCACCTCTGATTTGGTCTAGAACTCTTCTGATCGACTCGTTTAGATCGATTCCCCGATCCTACATATGTTTTTATATATAGTATAGATAATTACAATCTTGGATTTATATATTTAACACGATAAGTGAATGAAAATGATCCGATAATTGATAGTGAACTAATAAAATAAATACCTAGGGCCACTTAGGATATAGCCTAGTGGTCAAGAGAAATTATCTCTTGTGGGAGACTAGGATTTAATACTTAGGAGGTGTAATTATATAAGGAGAAAAAATTATCCGTCCAAAAAAAATACCTAGGAAGTGAATACTCATTAAAATAATTAAGAAAGGTTAAAAATGAAAAGATTATTTATATAATATAAATTTGCAACATAATGTTGCATTACAAGTTGTACCATATGCATAATGTTGGTTTTGTGTATGTGATTGGTTTGTTATGGTGGTGTTATAATATAAATTTGCAATATAATGTTGCATTACAAGTTATACCATATGCATAATGTTTGTTTTGTATATGTGATTGGTTTGTTATGGTGGTGTTGTTTTGTTCTCTCATTCGACATCTCACAACAAGCGTGCGCTCTCTCTCTAGAATAAGAAAGTAACACCAGTTAGTGTTCTCCAACGTTCTTGTGTTTTCCGGCAACCGATTGAAGGTTGTTGTTCACTTCTATCTACATCATAGTTTTATTATGATGATTTTCGTTTGCCAATTTTGCTTCTTACGTTGGTGATTCTGAAAATTTTGTACGGTGCTTTGATTTTTAGCTATTAATGCACAAGTGAAGAGCATGTTTTTTCCGGATTAAATTACCAGCAGGTTGGGCTGTGAAAGCTGGGCAGGTCGTTTTTTCGTTTGTGCAATTCAAGTTTACTGATGTTTTTAAATTTTTGTGTTGTGATAGGCTTTGCATGGTTAATGTTTGATGTTATTTGACATTCACCGTCGTAACGCGTGGCCCTTCAATCTAACATTGTATACGTTGTGCCTTAAATTGTAAGCCCCGGCCGCAACGCGACGGGGGTAAAACCTAGTTATACTTTAAACATTAACATTTATTATCATCTCTATATAAAATTAGGGGTGAGCAAAAGGAAAAACCTGACCCTACCCAACCATTACCCGACCCGACCCGAGAACCGATCAAACATAAAATATAGAACCGATTCACTACCCTAAATATAGGGTCGGTTCCGGTCCATAAGTCCAAGTCGGGTTTCACCATGAAAAGAACCGAGAACCGACCCGACCCGACCCGATTTTATATGAAAAATTGGAACCGATCTAAATACCTATGTACTTGGGTTCGGGTCGGGTTAGGTATATTTTCGGTTCAGTTCTCGGTTATTTTCGATCCGGGCCTAAACTTGCTCACCCCTATATAAAATGATATTTTAGTATAGAAAGGGGTAAATTAGGAAATGAGATACAATAAGCAGGAAAATTTGGGCCTGATAATCGAAATACACACCAACGAACGACCGACGACGACGACGACGAGTGCCTGAGCTACAATCTTCTCGTCACCATATTCATTGCATTCTCCGAGGTATTTCCGTACTTCCCTACAATTTAACTACAAAAAGACCTAATCGATCTAATCATATTCTCCGATTCTCTCCATCATATTGTGTAACCTTATTGTTTGATCCATTAGTATTTGATCGTGTAAGTCTTTACTTAATTTTCTGTTTTGTTAGGGTTACAATAACAGATCGTGTCAAGTGCGTTTAGTTTTCAATTTGAACAGATGGTTAATAATAGAGATTTAGATCTGTGGATTTGTTACTAGATGATGTTATTGGTTGGATGATTATTGAATTGTATTAGGTTTTCATGTAAACCTAACCTAACACATGTGTATGTCAATTGAATTATGATTGTGTTTGTTCGTTGGGAGAATTGAGAGTGCTGCTCATTTCTGTTGTGGCTGTTGAGAAATGAAACCCTAGTTTGTTTAATAGTAGCTGGAAGTGTGTGTTATCGATGTGATTTTGTGAATATGTGAATTTAGACTGGCTAGCTTCAGCTTGTGATCATGAAGTAATTGATATGGTGGTGAGAAATGTTGGTAATTGATCCTTGATTGTTCTATGTTGTTTGGTTGGTTAAAGTAGCTGGAAATGTGTGTTATAGTAATCGAGATGTGAATTTGTGAATTAAGACTGGCAAGCTTGTGATCATGAAGTAACAAAACTTAATTGACATGGTGGTAAAAAATTAATGTTAATTGATGCTTGATAGTTCTGTTGTTTGATTTGTTGGGCATGAGCTTCTGGAACCAATGTTGTAAAACAAGGTTTCGGAGGCTGAGTACTCCCCGAGTAATCGCTACAAGGTAGGCTGCCTAGGAGACTTTCTTCAACTCCGCCTAATTAATGGGAATCGATCATACGCGATCAACCTCGGTCAGAATTGGATCTAGTCTCTCAACTTGGCCGAGCTTGACTTTAAAAAAACATAATGAATATAAATTTTTGAAGTACTTTACTATTTGAACATGTATTTTTTATTTATATTGATATTCACGTATTATATTATAAATATTAGTAAAATTATAATATTTGACATATGTATAGCTTCCCCGTAAACTAATTTCTTTATAATATAACACGTCTGAGTACTCCCCGAATACTCTACACCTAGATCGAGTATTGCAACTCCCTAGTCGACCGACTAGGGAACGCCTAACGACTGTCTGGAACTATATTTCAGAATAATAATATGGGTTGGTAGAGGTGACGTTGATTTGTTGTTTCACTTTGACGGTTGACCTCGTGCCTTCTTCTTTATTATTAATGTTCTGTTTGCCATGCAATGTTGATACATGTGCTGCTTTATGTTTTTCAGATGCTGATACGAGGACTTTAAATTTGAAAAATAAGATCACATTTCTCCTATTATAAGGTGGAGAAGACCTAGACACGAGAAATAAAACGATAAGAGATGTTTTCATTGTTTTATGGACTTTGGGAATATCTGGTCAGTAAGACAGAGTTTCATGTGCTAATCCTTGGAATTGACAAGGCTGGAAAAACAGTAATGTTTTCACTCTTCTCTTTCTACATTCTTGTTGATTCTTGAGTTTCAGTTCTGCATGTTTATCAATCTGAGATACTGATTTCAAATAAGTATGCAACTTGTTTATCAATCTGTACAATTTCGCTCAACTTGCTTTATGCTTTGATCATCTTTAAAGATAAACCTATTCTCACTTCTGTTAAACTTTGAAATATGCTAATTTTGTATTTATGGTTCATGTGTAGACCTTACTTGAGAAATTGAAGGCACAATATTCAAGTGTAGAAGGTCTCCCCCCTGATCGAATTGTTCCTACTGTTGGGCTCAATATTGGTAGAATAGAAACCTCTAATTCAAAACTTGTGTTTTGGGACCTTGGTGGTCAGGTATTTAGGTTATATCCTTACTTTAACGGAATGTATTATGGTCCCGTTCATTTTTCTAACTTATTAAACTATGCAGTAAATATCGGTGATATATTGGTTATCAGTCCCCATGTAAAATATCGGTGTCAAATATCGGACAGAATATCAGTACCGATATTATCAGCGATATTTGACCGATATAACACCGCTATTTGACCAATATATCACTGAATTGTTAGTGCTAAATTGCTATATATATAAATTCCGCATGATATTAAAATTACCGATATCCCACCGATATCTCACCGAGATAACCTTAATTTTAAACACCTAAATAATGTAGATGACTTTACAAAGTGCAATTACATGCCTGTGGATCATGATTTTTTTTATATTGTCAGCCTGGTCTTCGCTCCATATGGGAGAAATATTACGAAGAGGCACATGCTGTTATTTTTGTAGTTGACGCGTCTTGTCCATCACGTTTTGAAGATTCTAAATCTGCCCTTGGTAAATAATCTATTTTTGTAGATGATGTTATTTATATATATAATATGTAACTTATAATTTCATATTCGTGGCGGCCAGAAAAGGTGCTTAGGCATGAAGATCTGCACGGTGCCCCTCTTCTAGTACTAGCTAACAAGCAGGTTAGCACCCAGTGTACCTTTGCTATTTTATCTTTATTTTGGAAACTATTAAGAGAGATGTTGGTTTTTAATAAGGCATTAAGGTTGTTTATACTAATATTAGATGCGATTTCATTTCTTTGAAATGTGTGTGCTATTGCAGTTTATGTCCTTTCTCTGTCTTTTGTTGCAATTAAGTAGATGTGTCAAGTGTAACCCATACACACACACACATTAGACTTAACTAGAAGGGTGCCCGCGTGATGTGGTGGGAAATACAGACACTGCAAGGATGTGCATGGTTCGATTGGTTCGGTGCCTCAACCGAACCCGAAACCGGAGTAATCAAGTAGTCTATTTTGTTAACCAAGCTGTTTTCCGTTAATCAGTTTGGTTTATTATGTTAGATTGACGGTTTTTTGGTTGGTTTCGTTAATTTAAGTTAATAGCCTAAACCATACTTGGGCTAAAACTTTTGTATAGAAATAAATGAAATTGAGGTATAAATACATGATGGATGTATAAATAAATGAAATGGATGTATAAATATATGAAATGGGGGTATAAAATATGAAATACATGAACCATAGGTATAAAAGCTAGAAATATATTGAAATATGAATTGTTCGGTTTGGTTCAGTTAATTTTGGTTAAACGGGGATACAAAAAAAAACCGATAACTGGTTTTTGGTTATCTGGTTTTCAGTTAATCGGTTTTCAATTAATTCAGTTTTTATTAATTGGTTTTCTGAAATGGGTCATAAGTCGGCTGGCATCCTAAATTGGTTGTTTTTAAGATAAGTACATATAGTTCATCAAATATTTACAAATCTATAAAGTTGGACAAAAAAAGTGTCAGTGGGTCAACTTGGCCCAACTTATTTCGACTTGTTACCCATCACGTGCCCCTTTTGCCACTTCTACATGTAAGTTATTCTAAGATCTGGCGTTATTGTGAAGTTGTAAATTATATCACGAATCATTATTAATGTAGTAGTGAATGGCCATTTGATACGGAAAGATGCGATTAGATTAATTATTTATTCAACAACCCAATGGGCCAGGATAGCCTATAGTATAAAGAAGTTAAGTGATATATATAGTTAAGGAGAATATGATAGAGGTTATTGAGAGAATTTTTTGTATCCAAACTCGATCAGAATACCCGAAACATTCGGGATAGGTATTTGGGTATGGGATTAATTTTGGAAATTATAACAGGTTTGGGAATTGGGACAAATATGGGATTTAGGTGATACCCACCTGATTAGCCTAATATATTAACATCTAATTTAATCTTAAAAACATGTTAAAAATATTATGTTGAAAGTGTTAAAAACTTGAAATTATTAAAGTTACAGAAGTTTAGTTGAGTATTTTATATTTCAAATCAGTTTTTGAGGCGAGTTTAAGATCAGGTTTTGGGTAATGGACATCGCAACAGGTAATTTCTTAACCACATAAGATCATAAACCGGTATACCCATGAATCCGATGGGTAATTGGCTATTGTTCTTCTTTGTTGTTTTTTCTTTCCAATTCAATATCAATCATCCTTTCTATTTTATGAACATGCTTAGTTTCTAGTTCTACCACCACTCTTTGATTTTTCGCAAGATTTACGAATATGCATGATTCCATTGCAGGATCTTGGTGATGCTGTTTCAGCAGAAGAACTTGCTCGGTATTTGGACCTCAAGAAATTAGACGAAAGAGCTTATACATTTGAAGGTGTTTCAGGCTACGACGGGTAAGTCTACAATATGTAACTAGTAAATATTATACCATTGACTTATGTGGAGTTTGTGAAAGTAGCATAACTATATCGTTTTTCTTTTTGGATTTTAATGGCAGCACTGGAATAAAGGAAATTGTCAACTGGCTAGTAGATGTCATGGAGAGAAGCAAGCGGACTGAAATGTTGAGAGTCCGTGCAGGTGTTGCAAACAGCAGCGGTGCATAGGAGAGATTATACTCCCACACAATAGTCAACAGTTGACTTTTGAGTGTAAGATGAGTTGCTTTTACCTTCAAGTTTGATGAAAATTATTTATTTTGGGTAGAAAGAATTAATAACTGTGTTTACTATATATAAAGCGTTTTAGAATAGAGTGATTTTGGAAGATAAAAATGTGAATCTTTGATCGAAGGACTCTGGTTCAACTGGACTTGAAATGATTGATTGTATATCCGTTCGGTAACACAAACTAGGGTTTGAAATTTGTGTAACAAAGAATTGAGAAACGAGCGAATTTTATATTGAACTTCATGGATGTTGATAAGGTTACATTTTGGATTCCATTTTCTTTGGTATCTTGATAGCACAGATAGTAGACCTGCACAAACTGTTGCAATGAGGTTGACCTTTTGATCCATGGGTCATGTGAGCGTACACCGTAGACGTGGATAAATTAGGTCGGGTCGCTATTAAGAAGGGTTGGGATCAAGCGGGCAACCTTAGTGCGGGTCCAAGTATCTACCTGGACTTGCCACAAATAGGAGTAATAGCAGGAAGATAAATTATTTTTTCGGTCAAAGGGGCTGGGATCAAAATCAGGTCGGGTCAGGTCAGGTCGCGCTTGGGTATTACACTTAACAGTTCTCATAAAAGATTGATATTGTGGCGACTGTAACATCTCAATTTTTTGGTCTAATGTTAAAGGAATATAATGAAATAATGATAAGTTCTTATTGCTTTTACTTGGGCAGACACTACATCTTTACTATATTATAATGCATGAGTGAGGGGTATTTTAATATACCCAAAAAATAAGAACTTCTTCCCTCTTTATTTATAAAAACACCCCTAAAATGAGGGTAAGTTGGTCTTTTAAACACTAATTATATTTTAGTCCTTCAAATTATTACACTTAAATCCCTTTATCTTAACAAAATTATTGCTAATTAGTTACACTTATCCCATTCCGCAACAAACTTATAATTATTTTACGTATTCTTGTCATATCTTATAAACTATAATGTTCTAAAAAATTCAAAGGTACCGTGATGATCTACTCATTTTTGTCGTCGTTTCGATAGTTGTCTTGGTCAGTATTGTTGGGCGGATTAAAATGTACAAATAGATGATGCATTAGTGTACAAGTGATTAAACCAATGTGTCCTATCACATTTCAAATGCTCAAGACTCTCTACGTTATTGTCGTTATTATCAATTTAATTATATTCCAACCCTTTTCACTCCGATTTGTGTTTGATTAAGATTGTTCACCAATTTGTTCTGATGATCCGAAACCTTACACGTACGGGTTTGATATGAGCTTTGTTCGTATTCTGCATGTTTGTGTATTTACTTGGTTGGGTGTAAACACTTACATGGGTTAGCAAGTAGTAAATTGACATCAAACAAGCTCACTTGTTTTATCCAATTTGTTATATTAAAAAACTTTATATAATACCATATTCAACAAAATAGAATTTTAGTTTTCATAAAAAAAATTATAAAAATGTTTTTAGAAGCATTTTTGTTTTCATAAAACCTTTTTTTATAAAACTTTTTTTAGAAGTTTGGTAAATAAGTTTTCCACCAACAAACTTTTAGGAAAAAACTCTATAATCTAAACATAATAAATCTTCAAAATCTGAATACCAGATTGTGTTGCATTTTTTTAGGGATTATAAGTTCAAAAATACTCTTATAGATAATATTAGTTAGTTGAAAAAAAAGCTAGAGGTTATTTAATTCGTTGGTTTATAGGTTCTATATATAGTATAATTCATTAGTTTTTTCCACTTCAAGAAATTTCTTCTTCTTTAGATATAGT
Organism: Helianthus tuberosus; assembly: GCA_030545235.1. Lineage (NCBI taxonomy): Eukaryota > Viridiplantae > Streptophyta > Magnoliopsida > Asterales > Asteraceae > Helianthus > Helianthus tuberosus. The sequence continues at coordinate 44,678 of JARYGA010023304.1, forward strand.
ATAGTTCATTAGTTTTTTTTCACATCAAGAAATTTCTTCTTCTTTAGAATTCTTGGTTTACAGGTACTTTAATTTTCTGTTGTGTATAACTTTGATTTATTCTTCTATGCTCACACTTAACATTCATCTTATTTATTATTTAGTGGTTTTTGAGATTCAATATTTATCCTTTCAGATCCTTACACAGGTGTGAATGTTTCTAAAACATGATATATTGTTTTTATATTATGTTTAACTGTGAACGTCGTTTTTTATCCTATATTATATATAACGGTAGCATGATAAAAATATGTAACTAAAATACTTAACATTTTTTTTCAGTTCCCAAACTGCTCTAGCTACTACTGATCAGTTAAAGAGGAGAACAGAGAAGAAACTCATCCTCTAAAGGATGTAAAAATCAAACAGGAATAGATACAAGAAATTCCGGAGGACGCTGATCTCGATGATGACAAAATGGTGGTGTGACAAAAATAGATGACATCATTGAGATGTTTAAGCCATGTGATTACTAAACTGATCTCATCGTGATGCAAAGTACTTAACACCTGAGCTTTTAGTTTTCAACTTTTATATTTAAAACTTATATTTCGTTATTCGTGTGCTACTTTATATAACTTTTATTTATGTTTAAGACGTACTTTTTCTTATTTGTGTGTTACTTTATTGCATCAATGGTTTCTTTAAGTATTTGATAATTTAAATTCTAAATGTAATAATTACTAGACATGTGTAATACTTATGACATGTATCCACCATGATAATGCTACCATAAATATTACACGAATAAGAAAACTATCAGAAACGAGTGCCGCAATGCAAAGTGTCGCCCCCGTTGCATCGCGCGGGCACCCTACTAGTATAATTATTGTAAAAGTTGTACAAAAAATGTTGTGTTGTATAAGTGGGACCAAAATATCATTGTATGCCAAACTACGGGTGAGAAGTATAAATATTGAGATTTTTGTCCAGTTCGACTAAAATTTTATTTCTGGATTTTTCACCCATTTGATGTGAAGATTTAAATTTAAAATCTTATTTATTTTTTAGGGTTTTTATTTATATTAGAATTTTGTTTATATATATATATATATAGGGGAGAGTTTAAATGAGAACGCTAAATATCGCGAAAACCGTGAGAACGAATGAAAAAACCAGAAGAACTTGGTCAAAAACAATTCAAATTCAAAATTTGTTTTTACAATTATCATTATTGTTTGAATAAAATGTTAGAAATTAAATTTACACGTTTAAATTTACGTGAATTCGTAAATAAAGAAAATTTACAAATGTGTAAGTTTGTCATTTACACATGTGTAAATTTGTTATATTTACACATGCGTAAATATACTTGGGATGAGGAGGCAGACGATAGAACCAGTTAGAGTGGTTGAAACCCTCGAGGTGGAGGGGAGGAGGAGTAGAGGCAGACCCAAAATTACTTGGGATGAGCGGATTAGGCAGGATTTGCAAAAATTGCACCTCTCTGAGAACATGGTCCATGATAGGAGCTCGTGGAGACGTAGGATTAAGGTTAAGGATTTCTAGGAGATGGTACATTTGTGTTTTTAGGTGTAATGTATGGTCGTACATAAGTAGCTATGTGTATAGGTTGTTTTGTACAGTTGTGTTTCTAGGTGTAGTGTATGGTTGTAGATATGTAACTATGTGTATAGGCTGTTTTGTGGGTTGTCATATTTGTTTTGTTCTACCATGCACTATTTCGCAACTCATACTACATTGGTAGCTTCTTACACACACACACACACACACCGCATGCTCTATTTATTTTCTTTCCTGGGTGTTTTGGAGCCGAGGGTCTCTCTGGAAGCAGCCTCTCTATCCCTAGGGGTAGAGGTAAGGTGTGCCTACATCCCACCCTCCCCAGACCCTACAAATAGCTTTGCTATTTGTGGGATTTTACTGGGTATGATTGATTACACATGCGTAAAAAAATCTAGTAACAATGATTTTGAGAGGAGAAATGAATTATTTGATGTTGTATCTTAATTACAATGAGATTTGTATTAAAAGAATTGGTTTTGATTGGTTTTTTTATTCGTTCTCACGGTTCTCGCAATATTTAGCGTTCCAATGAGAACGCTGAACGAATGAAAAAACCAATCAAAACCAATTTTTTTAATACAAATCTCATTGTAATTAAGATACAACATCAAAAAAAGAATTTAAAACATCAAATAATTCATTTCTTCTTTCAAAATCACTCATTTTAGATTTTTTACACATGTGTAAATATAACAGATTTACACATGTGTAAATGACAAACTTACACATGTATAAATTTTCTTTATTTACAAATTCACGTAAATTTAAATGTGTAAATTAAATTTCTAACATCGTATTCGAATAATAATAATAAGTGTAATTTTTTTTTTGAATTTGTTGTAAAACAACGGCCTACTAGCAACTAGTATATGAACATAATCATTGGAACATAGAGATAAAAGATAGAATAGAGAATTATTATACATTGAGATATCAACATGCAATACAAAGAACCTATATATATAGTGTTCTTACATTAATACAAAGGACATGAAAAGACTGGAGTTAAAATGTGGATAGTCACCATAATATAGCTTATTTATAACACTCTCCCTTGACTATCCACATGATAAAAGAAAACAATGTATTATATGATGCTGCCTCGTTAAAAACCTTGCTAGGAAAACCCAATGGGACAAAACCTCAGCTAAGGGAAAAAGAGTGCAGCGCGTATTTTCTCCCCCTGATACTTTTGGATCAGGTATGTTGCCTCATTAAAAACCTTACTAAGAAAACCCAATGGGATAAAACTTAGTGAAGGGAAAAAGAGTGCAACTTGTGTAATACTCCCCCTCATTTGAACATGTATTCTTCAAGTGACTAGTGCCCATTTTATTGAAAGTTGCTCAAAGTTTTTGTAGTCAATGATTTGCCGCTTGATCCCTTAATGTGCAATTCTTTATGTTCGCAATGTTGTATATCTTCATATGAGCTTTCTAGTGCATCTTCCTTTACATAAATATCATAAGATCCACACCTGTGATTTGTTACATTCCCTGCATTTACAAAACTAACCAAACTTGTTTTGACAGGTTAGTAAAATATAAATTCATATCTTACATACCTTAGATGTATTGAAATAGATGTTTTCCTATTTCAATATTTCGTCATTTAACACATGCTATATCAAATCGATAAATTCAATAAAGATATATAAAATCATGAATAGATAGCAAGAAATACTAATGCACAATTGCACCTAAAGATGGTACCTCTAGACCAAAAATTTCAATTTCTTTCATATGAAGCTATAACAGCCATTTTATATATCAAGTAATTGAACAACCTTTAACGTAGTTAAAGGATAAACTTTGTCCATGGTAAAACGCGTCAACCTCTAATAGATATAGTTTGGTTGATTACACGTATACTCGAACTGCAGGTCGAGCGATAATTACAATGTGTCAAGGTCATTTGAAAATTCTCCCTCTAAAAGCTCGACAGTTTCTCTCAATGGTGCCTAGACATCATCACTGTAAACTGCGATTATAGTGAACTTTTAGGAGAGGACTTTTGATAAAGATGGATACTATTATCAAACTCATATTGCTCTTTATCATAATATCTCATGAGTTGTACAACACTCAATCCAACTATTTTATCCATACTATCTTTTTAAGTTTATAAAGATACATTCATGAGCTTTTGAAATCAATGCTTCGGGCATTTACAATCATTCACTTACTTCTTTACACTTTGAAAAACAATGTATGTGCATACACTCTTTAGGAGTTCTGTTACATAAACCTCCTTATTGATTTCTATATCATATGCAAGGATGTCTTGAACACTTGCTTCATTTGTATAATACAAATTGTACCATGCTTATACACTGTACATTGAGATACCATAATCACCAAGCACGGGTATTCTATGTATGTTTATTGGTGCACAAGAATTACATCCATAAGATGTTTCCACTTAACCTTATAAGCACTTAGATGCTTTAGGATACTCATCAGGAGTTCCAATTATATTCAATGTATTCAAATATGAATCTGTATACAACGGTCATATCGTTCTCGAGAACTTATTTTACATGATTTTAATAAATTAAATCCTTGAGGGACTTTCATGTAAACTTTTAGTATCCGGTGATTCATAACTTTCATAAGACACATATCAATTCTCTCTTTATATTACCAGACTAATTAAATATTGGAAAGCCAATACATCCACCATCGGAGAATGCGTCTCCTCATAATCAGTCATAGGTCTTTGCGAAAATACTTGTGCCACCAATTTTGCCTTATATCACTTTATTTAGTTTTCACATAATTCACATAAAAGACCCATTTGTATCCAACATATTTTACAACTTCAGTTGTATGGACTGTTGGTCCATAAACTTTCCATGTTATTAGAGAATTCAACTCTGCCTTATTTGTGTCTTTCCATTTTGGCCAATCATTTATATGTTTTCATTCATAGGCAAATCTTAAAACTTGATCCTCGTCACTTCATCATTTCAAGCGCTATATTATATACAAAAGTATAACGACGTCAATTTTATTTCGATTCCATACATATCTTAGACATGATACAACTTATCGAGATCTCTTTATTTTCAGGTACCTGAGGTTCTTCTTGAACCATCATGTCTATTGTCTCTTCAAGAGACCATTTTAATATAACCTCGACTTGACCATCTTAATTAGTTGCTCCAACTTTCGAGGAATTTTATTGTTGGAATCGACTGGTCTACCACACTTCAGACGTGCAATAGACTCATTACAAACATGTGGTGATTGTCCTTCTGGGACACTCATCTTAATTGGAGCATTAGCAGTTAGTATATGTGACATAGTCACCTTTTTAAGGTCAGTGAATGCGTCTGGTAATAGATTCGTTAATCTTTGTAAATGAGTTATTCTTTGAACTTCTGGTTCACACTTTTAGTTTTGAGGATCAATGATAATTCATACCAACTCATTTCTTTTCCAACTGCTTTTTATATCCCTATGATGTTGGGAATGTTAATCCATTTAGATGGATATCAATTAATTGAGCCATAAATAAAAATCTCATGAAAGACTCTATTCCTTATCATATATTCCCAACCACCTTTTAAGGTCCCATCTTTGTGCGTAGTGGTTGATCAATTTCAATATATACTGCACAACTAAAATCTTAGAAGGGACATATTTGGTTCCTGACTAAAACCAACTATAATGGGGAGAAACTATTACAACATGTTGGCCTGATGTGAATTAATGTTATTGCATGTAAAATTACATGTACTCATATATAAACATGAACTTGCTCTCATGATTATTTGCTTTGCTGTCAATCGTAGACGTTCAGTGATCGTCTTAACAAAAGCACTTATACGAATGTTTTTTTTAAGAACTTAGGAATTAAATTTACCATTATTACCAAAATAAATACGTAATCTGGAATATTGTGCTTGTTATCTCATTAGCTAAGCCACATATCACACAAACTTCAAGTTGTGAATTTGATAACCATTTAGACGATGCATCGATTTAAAACACTAAATGGTATCATGTTTGGATATGTGTATCCTTCAGTCACTTCCAGAATATTTAGGGATACACACCCTCCTTTATTTGGCAAATATAAATTTCCGTTGAGAGCAAACATTACATACAAATTATCAGCTTGAAGAATCTTCTACTTCTTCATTATGTTTCACATCATCATTGACTCGGTGTGGTCTAACCAGTCATGCCAATTAAGTAAATAATCATGATACATAAACATCTAGTTTACGATCGTATGTGTAGTAGTTGCATTACGCGAGAGAACAACGTGTTATCATTGCAAACTATTTTGTTATATGACTTTTATCTTTTTTCACATTTTGTTCTTGTATAATCACTACCATAATTTGCCACTTATAGTGGTCAATCTCATTATGACCATTATTACAATTCTGAACTTGGCTATCATATCACTACTGATGACCGATCTCATTATTATTATGATCGTCATTACAAATTTCTCAATTATGTCCATGATCACGATATTTTCAATGATCCTTATATAATCACATTCAATTCAGCAAATGAAGTAGAACCAGAACAAGTCTTATAGCTTTTCATTCTTCACCGGAGGTTTTATGGATCATACATGTTATACATGTTTCATATATTATATTCTCGTATAATCATTTCCTTAGTGAGTCACTTCTTGTGGTTGATTTCAATATTAACATGGTTGATCTCACTATCAATATAGGATCATTATAGTTTTCTCATTTACCATGATCACGACCTTTATAACGATCATTGTATAATCACCACATAATTAACATAGTTTATCTCATTATTAACATGAGTATAATAACAAACTTTCATGGTGGCATCATTATAATTTCCTTTGGTCATGATCGTGACCTTTACACTGATCGTCAACATATTCACTTTATGCAATGAGATAGAATCCGAAAACATTCATGGATTCTCGTTCTTTGTTCAGTCACATGGGTAAACAAGTTTCACATTTTTTCATCCTTTACTCGGTCACAGGAAGGAATATGAAATCATTTCGTATTTTTCATACCCTTTTAATAATATCGCTACTTTAGGAGCATATCTCAAATATAACAAATGATAATATTCTCTAGTTTTTCCTCATAAACAATCTTCCTTTCCATATAATATAAACTGAGAAATAGTTGTATAATTGAGTCATATAAGATTTATCGGTCTAAAATTTTATGACCTTCTATAAACTGATAACGAGATATAGGGAGTATAACATATATAAGCATATTTATGATCTTTAACTATAAACAACTTTATTATGCGTATTTATGATCTTTAGATATAAACAACTTTAGTAAGCATATTTTTTTATCTTTAAGTATTAGCTATCTATATGAATAAAATATAGCATACAGAAGTCAGTACACATATCATAAGTCGGATTTTACAATGTAAGACATTCTCGTATAAAACAAACAAGTTATGCTAGAAAGACTGTCATATATGATGCCTTTTTATTAGTCATACATATATAACACAAGTTATATCATATAAATACATATAAGTCTCCACTAACCCATACAAATTTTAAAATCCACTTCTGCCATAGAACAAGTTTTATAATGATAAGTATATTGGTTAAACTTATTAAATAAAAAAAAATAAAGTATTGTGTAAAAGCTCTTTTATGTTAATATACTGATAATCATGAATGGAAATAAACTTTTTGGTTTATTCGTCGTCAATTAATTACTCTTGATTATAGTGCATACTAATTTGAATAACTTATACAACAAAAAAAGGGACCTTAAATGCATATAGTTAAAGCTAACCTTTTGATGTCTGAACGTATTAAGTCATTAATGTCATGCAACATAATATTTTGAGTAGATAAATTAGAACACATTTAACAGATACGTAAGTAAAAAATCATAAGATGATTAACAATACATTTAATACAATTGAAAGGTAATAATGAACATAATCTTTTAAATTATATAGAAATTACCTCATAAAATAAATACCATTTTTTATCATAAACTCACTTAACAACAATCAACGATATATATGGTTTTATTTTATTAAATAAATGGTTGCATACCAGATTATAAATTTATATTATTGTTGTAATCCCACATGATGAGTTTTGAGATATGTTATGCTGTGGATGTGCATCAACCTCCAGACCAGTATTTGCAACAATGGTTTGTGGATTATTGATGGTAACAGAGCCTAAAGCACTTGGCGTATCGTCAAACTTCTCTTCAAATTGACTAAATTGCAAAGTCATACAACATAAGTGCATACTCATATCAACCAAGTGCAGTACCATTTTATTTTATTTTTAACAACCAAAGTGTAATAGTACCTGACTATATAGACATCAGTTAGGCCCATTGTGCTCTTAAGTATTATCTAGTACCTTCTTTGTGGATGGTCACCAACGTGATACACCATGATATATGTATTTAATGTATGATGCAAAAATTTAAGATCATTTTAACGTCTTTTGCAACCGATTGTAACACTGACCGAGAAATATTCTTTTATAATTCCTCGTTTATTATATCTGATTTAGATTATTTGATTATAGCAATAGAGGTTACCATCCCAGCCGGGTTTTTCCATAACCCAACACCACTTTCGTAGATGGGTTTGCCAAAGCAGTTGGCTAAACTAGTATGTGGGTTTATAAACCCCAAAGACAAAACCCAAATAATAATAATCGGAGATTCCGACACGGCAAGGTTTACCGAACCAAATTCAAATTTTGTAACTATTCAAGGGAAGGATACCTTGTATTTTGTAGTTTCAAAATATTCCAAGCTTCTTTTCTGTTGGACATCATACCAGTCCAGGTCATGTCCATCTCTTACAAGTGCAACCGCCGTTTTCCTTTGTTTCTTCTTGCACAATAATCACGCAGCCAAAACACCGCCACTTTGCTAAGATCAGATGTGGAGTTTATGAAGACGGGAAGGGGTTGGAGTTTTGAAGTGAGCACATTCGTGCTGATAACGTGTTGTAAAACAACGGCCTACTAGCGACTAGTATATGAACATAATCAAAGGAACATAGAGATAAAAGATAGAATAGAGAATTATTATACATTGAGATATCAACATGCAATACAAAGAACCTATATATAGTGTTCTTACATTAATACAAAGGACATGAAAAGACGAGAGTTAGGATGTGGAAAGTCACCATAATATAGCTTATTTATAACAGAATATGAATTGTTTTTACCAAGTTCTCGCAGTTTTTTCATTTGTTCTCACGGTTCTTACAATATTTAGCGTTCCCATTTAAACTCTCCCCATATATCTATACTATATATGGGAATGATAAAATGAAAACCCACTTGAGTTGAAAAAACTTAAGAAATCCTTATAAAAACCCTATATAACATTTTTATGTTTTTCTAAAAAAAATAGGGAATGTAACATACATATATTTGAAAATTTTTGTAAAAGTAAAACCCTATGTAACATTTTTTTTTCTTAACATCGTAAACGTGTCATATATTAACGATTTAGCCGTGAGATGGACCGTTCTTCTGCTTGTAAACTTTTTTGGATTATAAACTTCTTTGTGATAGTCGTCGGTTGATTCAAGCATGGATCGCGAGTCTGTTTTTGGTACTTGAGTTTTGCTCGGTATCTTGGACAATTAATTTACGGTCAGACCAAGCAATCAACCAGTGACCACCTCTGTATTTTGCAAGTTGTCTTGAAGAGAAGAGAATACTATTTAACTTGCATGTTCATCACCAACAATATATACACATATACACACAGGTATACATGTTTTCCTTAATACAAGTACATATATAGTATAATAATATGTTATATATTATACCATAGGGGAGTGTTCATTGGGGAACACTAAAAAAGTGGGGTACAGCGGGAAACCGACTCAAACAAACTCCGATTGGACTCATTTCAGCGACGTTGGAACCGGCTCATTGAACCCTAACTAAGATCTCTTAACCCTAAATCCTAACTCCTAAACTCTAAACCCTAAAGCTAAAAATAAGGCTAAAACCTAAGCTAAACCGTAAAATCTAAACTATAAACCCTAAAGCTAAACCATAAACCCTAAAGCTAAACCCTAAAAGTCAAACCCTAATAGATTTAGGGTTTAGGGTTAAGAGATCCTAGTTAGGGTTCGACGAGCCGATTCCAACGCCGCTGGAATGAGTCCAATCGGAGTTCGTTTGAGTCGGTTCCCCACTGTTCCCCATTTTTTAGTGTTCCCCAATGAACCTCACACTTATACCATAAACTATTATATATACACACACATATATAAACAGGCCTCGCAAGCTTAATCAAGCTCATACTCAAATTCATATATAACCCATGAACCGCTCTCTGAGCTCTAACTGAAAGCTCCAAAATTAGGGTTGAGATCGGCTTGATAACAAGCCAATTTTGAATAACTCATGATCCGCTTGACTCGTTTATAACCCTAGGATCTGACAACCAGCAAAAAAGTACACTTGCTTATACTGCTAATAAACCTCATGGCACACGAATATGGTTGTGGTTAAGCTGTAGATTCCTAGATATAACCTAACAAAAAAATTATAATGGAAACCAAAATGGGGGTGTATAATGTTGATATTGTACACTCATGAGACAAATTTTCAGTTGCTTTCTCAGTAAGGGATATTCTCTCAATTACATCCCTCAACTTTTTCCAAAAAGGAAATCCCAGAAATAGGGGATGGAAATTTGGAAGTAATTAAATAATTGAAATATCAAAGTTTAACTCACATTTCTTTATAGAACAAAATGTAGGCCTCACATCCGAGAACTTCTTGCAAAGAAGCCTCGCGGATGTAAGCATCGCTTGCATGGTACCATAAGGAATTGTCCAAATTACCCTTTGCAACACCTTTCACATAAGCCACATAATGCCCTCCCCTCATTGTCCCTGAATGCTCCACCACTCCTACCAACTCGTATTTGTATGTCTCTCTATCTTTGCAGCAGCTGTATCACCCAAACACATCTCGTCACAACAAAACAAAAAAAAACAAAAAAAAAACAACCTTGTAGATTTTTGGCAGGACAGTTAATAGGTTGTGATAGCAAAACGAGTAGGTAGGATAAATAGGTTTTTTAGCAAGGGTGACTAAAGGTCGAGCCAACCCACAAACCGATTTTGTTAATTTTTTATAAAAGTTAAATAGAATATAAGAACTATATTATCTTTACAGTAATAAGCTAAAGGTTTTTCTTAATAAAGAAATTATTAAACTTTAACCTTTTGAATATAATTCGGTTTTATTTGGAGGCCATTTGACCCACTTAACCTGTTTCATTATTAATAATAAGAGTAAAATGCCATTTTCGTCCCTGAGGTTTGGCTAGTTTTGCGACTTTCGTCCATATGTTTGTTTTTTCGCATCTGGATCCAAAAGGCTTGAAATTTTTGCCATTTTCAACGGGCTCATTAACTCCGCCCATTTTTAACGTCAAGTGAGGGTTATTTCCGTCATAATCTTGCCATTTTGATACAAATAAACAAAACAAATAACTAAAATGACGAAAAATACCCCTGACTTAACGTTAAAAATGAATGGAGTAAACGAGTCGGATGAAATTGGCAAGATTTCAAACCTTTTGGATCCAGATGCGGAAAAACAAACCTTTGGACAAAAGTCGCAAAAGTGACCAAACCTCAAGGACGAAAATGGCACTTTACGCTTAATAAAATTAACTTTAACCCGTGTTTGACCCGTCAAAGGTATAGCCAAAATCAACCAAACTGTATACAAACGGGTCAAAATTGTCACCTCTAAATTCACAACAGAAACTAGTCAGGTTTCACAAGGGACTAATAGGCATTTGCACATAACTACTCTTGTTTACATAGAGCTCCAAAAACTTGTGAGCAAAAAGGTAATAACAATAATAATAATCTGTCTTCTATAGCGGTCATATATTAGATAATCATAAAGAGATAATTCAAGAGAAAAGAAAAAAAATATACCTGGGGTCCATATAGGGTTTAAGATCAATTGTTTCTCCAAAGTTGACGTGACCATTTAACTTACTTAACCGCCCTCGAGCATCTTGGCTAAATCTTTTCAAATGAATCGTCAAAACTGGTGGGGCCCTACTGATCAGAATCCTCTTAGACGCATCTCTTGCTACCATAACACACTTAGAATCCACCTCTTCATCCTCACTGCTATCTTCTTCATGTTGCCCTTCTAGAACCTTCTCATTCTTGGAACTTTCAGCGAGCCCGTTAACACTGAAAGATTCTGCATCTTGACCATCTTCACTCTTTCCATTATCCAACGCCACGTCAGCACTTTCTGTACTTTGATCATTAATGTTTCCGAACCCGTTAGAATGCACATGTTCGATGCATGAATCAGACGAAACACCTGAAATTCCGTTTCCGTTTCCGCCCCCGTTGGGTACGAATTTTTGCGGTTTGCTTTTTAATCTCGTTTTTTCCTCTAACAACGATTTTGAACATTTTTCGCACTGCCAAGCGTGTTCGGTTTTGGTTAGAAGCTCAGGGGTAGTGAAATAAGCCAAACATTTCTCCACGGAAACCGGAGAATCGGTATCAACTTCATCAGGATCAGATTCGCTTTCTTCTATTCCGTTTGATACGGTGCTCACTGTGGGCCCGTCAGCAAGATCAGGCTCGTCAAACAGACCACCAAATCCGTCAAAATCCAACGGTTCTTGTTCACTAGTCGACGTGACTTCCTTGTACGGAAGTAACAACACTTCCGATTCTTGAACTTTCAGCAGAGGCTCTTCTTCCCAAACGACATCGTTACTGTTTCCGGAATCTTGAACTACATCATTACTATTTCCAGAATCTTGAATTATAGATGAATCTTGATCATGTGATGCCGTATCATCAACCGTATCATTACCCGGTTCAAGAAAATCCAACCATGATAGTGTTTCCTCTGGACCAATGGAGTCGATTTGATCAACGGTTGTATCATGACCGTTTGATTCCATAACGGGCTCACGATCCAACAATGAGGAAATATTCGATGAACTCACAGTACCACTATCGTTATTATTCAACAAAGTGGTCGGCTCAATAGAATCCAGTTGAACCTGTTCGACTCCATTCGATTGTAGCTCTGATTGCGCTAAATCACCTGACGCGATGTTTTTGTCGATTCCGTTTTCGATACGCTTAGCGGTTCCTGCCGACTCGTTGCTTGTTGAAACATTTGCAACTTTTTTACTTTTGGGTCGAAACTTTCCCTGCCGTTTAGGAGGAAGTTTCGGTTTCTTGGATCGAGAAACCGAAGTGGCCCGTTTAGATTGCGAACTTTTGGTAGGTAACGGCAGTGAGAGATCTAAACAAGGCTCATATACAACTGACGCATGCCCACATTCCAAACAACTAACCGTACTCGATATTTGTCCCCCGAATATTTGATCTACGAAAGTAGTAACATGTTTCGGAGAACTTTTACCATCTTGAGAACGTTTTTGTACACGCGATTCCTCGGTGCACAATCCGTCAAGCAAGCAACGAAGCAGTTCATGACTATCATGCTGTTGAAATCCTTTAAATTGGGGAGCCTTTGCACAAACACAACCGAAAAACGATCTCGGGTTGATGACATTCCGAACGCCTGTTGATGGGCCCGTTTCAATGAAAAGCTTCTTTAAAGAAGATGTAAGAGGCCCAACGGGCTTTTCTAGTTTCATGAAGTAATCCCGTAATACGTCCATTGCCAAAAGATTTTGCAATACGGAATTGAAGAAACACGTGTTCCCTAAATTTACCAAACCTCTTATCATATACCCATCTCCGTTTTCTACACAACTCGTAACGGTGCTTACGGATTTTATCTCACTTGTAACGCTACCACTTCCGAACCAGATATCCTCAACGTCTACACGCGTTTCCGGTGATGATTGAGTTTTAACAAATTTAACAAACTCGGATAACGCATCTTTTTGTTCTTCATTCTCGAAACGTTGAACTGGAATAATTGTGTTACAAGGAAAACACCATCTGAGATTAGGGTTTGCAAACTGCATAACTAACGGATGCCGGTTTTGTTTCGAATGGCGAACTGCGTGACTCTGTGGTGTTGTCGGAAACCCGACACCACCACATGAAAAATGCCCGCATTCCAAACACACCCAAATGGAGCTCGATTCAGGTTTCGAACCGTTTCCTTTAGCTTTTCCCTGTTTCGATTTTCCCTTCTTTGGCCTTCTGTTAGTCGCACTATCTCTACAATCGTCACATTTATGAGACTCCAGTGATGTTATTTTTAAAGAAAACTTTTCGAAATTGATGCCTTGTTCAAGATGAGGACATGTTGGTGTCTCTTTAATTACTGAAATGCCATCGACCGCTGTGTCGGTGGCTGGAACAACCTCTGGTGAAACTGTTTTGGGAGAAGAAGTTGTAAAACGTTTTTCCTTTTCAGCATTGCGCGCTGCCCTCTTTTTAACCTTCTTCCCCATCGAAACCTGTAAACAGTCGAGAAAAATGAACTGTTGCCACTAGAATAGTATAGTCCTACACTTTATGTTATCACCCATAACACTAGTTACAATGATCCTAATTACTAATGACCACACAGAAAAGTTAAACAAATTATTTCCTGAAAGAAATGCCCAAACAGGAAGACTGGCGAGTGATTAGCAACTTAAAATCTTTAACTGTCGCCACTAATCTATCATAGTCTCAAATAACTGATTTTTAGCAGAGTACTTTCAGTGTTCCTCACCTCAACAAAGTTAATTACAGGATAATGACTTGTATGCCACGATAACTGAGTATAAAACATGAACCATGAGCTGGATTTTCGGTTGTAGTACCAAGCTGTATCAGATAAACCATACATCAACAACAAACAAGTGATGAATCCATAATCAAAGTTCTTATTCGGTTATTCCAGTTTAGTAACACATAACATCTTTAACTGTTTCCACTAATCTATCATCGTCTCGAATAACTAACTCTAAGCAAAGGATTTGCAGTAATCCTCACCTAAACAAAGTTAAATACAAAATAATAACTTATATGTCACCATAACTAATTATAAAAACATAAACCATGAGCTAAAATTCCAGTTATAGCACCAAGATGCATTACACAAACCATACATCAACAACAAACAAGTCATGCTTCCATAATCAAAACCCTAGCTACCAACTTATCACCACATAACATCACAAATCACAACAGCATACTAATTTAGGGTTTCAAATCAACCAATTAGTTTCCAGACACAACTTTCCGATTTCAAACACTCATAAACACAACAAATCAAATCAAATCATGATAATCGATATCAATCTGTAGATTTCATATCGTAAATATGAAATCGTGAACATCAAAGTAACCGGAAACAGGTGAGGATAATTGGAGATTAAGGTGTGCAAAATAGGATGTTATAGATGATAAAAGGAAGTTACTTAGGAGGCGGTGGATGAGCGGCGGAGAAGGGCAGCCGCCGGAGGAGTGCGTAAAAGACTACGTCTTGACTGGTGGAGTATGATGGTTCAGGCCTCCGGGGCAGGTGGTGGGGGCGAGGGTTTGTCGGCCTAGTTTTTAAATCAAAGGTGTGCCAAGTTTTCATGTTTATGAAATGACCCCAAAACTTTTATGGAACAACAACACAGATAATAGAAACTTATGATTAATTTCAAGTAATATGCAATTAATCATTTTTATCGGTTTACATGGTATCAAAGTCATTACCGCCTCTGCTACACCACCAACACACGTAAATACCCTAGCTACTACTTAGTTCAAACCTTAGACAACAGTTGCGAAGCTTGAGATTTCCGACGGAGGGGTCGAAAACATATATACTTAAAAATTTCTATAGAACCGGAGGGGTCGAAAACGTATATACTTAAAAATTTCTATAGAACCGGAGGATCGAAAACGTATATACCAAAAAATTTCTATACGAAAGCTATATACATAACACTACTAAACGAAAAGTTCGGGGGGTCGGGCACACCCCCCCCCCCCCAGCCCCTTCTAACATTCGCCCTTGCTAGACAGAGCAGTGTGTCATCACCGCCGCCACCCTATCCATTCCCGTTTAATTATATATCTTATTGACGCCGGAGAATATTAAACGTTTTTTTAACATGACCTTCCGAGCAGAAATCTGTAACAACCCTCAAATATATCCCACAACAATCTGTAATCATAACCTCAAAAACGTACGACGAAAACCAGCATGAAAAATCAAAAATAAAAGGTTTTATAGACTGTCACGGGCCGCGACAGCCTTATACAACACTCTCGCAGGTCGCAAGACCCTTATAAACCACCTGAGACATGTAGCGGACACGCGTCGTCCACGTGGCAGACCTACTCGTTAACTAAGGCCACATATGCCCTAGCTAGGGGTTCTCGCGGGGCGAGACAGAATATCCCTAGGGTATCGCGGGGCGCGAGACTCCCGTAAATCTGCTATAAATTGAGCGAGATTCAGCCATTCAAACCTGCTCAAAACTTTCTTTTCTCTCTCGCTTCTCTGCTTAGTATTATACCCAAAATACTCGGAGTGCCAAACCTCTGCCCGTAATCAGAGTAATAACTCGAATCATTGGTACGGTACTTTGTCTGATCGATTGAAACCGATCTAACGGATGTTTAAGTGTTGCATGTATACAACTATACTTTGTCATTCGTTGTGGGTTTTGATCTCATGATTATCGTTAAAGTTCAATTGAGTTAATACACTAATACGTGTGCATTGTTTGTTTAATTGAGAATACAAACATTAAACCAGAAGGATAGTACCAAACTCTAAATCAGCAATGTGAGTCATTCTATTTTATTAAATGCTTTCAAAACCCCAAATGCTTTCAAAACCCCAAATGTTTTCCTAGTTATATTAAAGTTATTAAGGGGCTGTTTGGTAGCCTCTTAATGACCATTCAGGTGCTACCTCTTAATGGTTTAAAACCTCTGAATGAATAAGAGGTAACCTTGAGTCTGAATGGTTAAGAGGTAACCTCTGAATGGTAAATCATCACATGTCACATTCTTCTACCTTCTCATTGGTAAAATTCTTAATGGTTCCATTAAGAGGTAGCCTCTTAATGACCATTCAGAAGCTACCAAACAGCCCCTAAGTCTTTGTATTCTCACTGAGAAACTATTGTCGGTGTGTGGGGTTTTTGATGTGTGCGAGTGTCGTAGGTTTTTATGTATATTTTTAGCCCTTTTTACACGTTAGTCAAGTTTTAAATTTATAAAACACGATATTTTACTAACACCAAACACACATATGGGCAAGTGCACCCATCGTGAGCGTGGTATAGTGTTGGTAAGATACCGAGGTCGTCCAAGGACACAAGAGCTTTTAATACCGGTTTATCCTCAACGTTTAATCAAATCAAAAGTTAGAAAAATATTTTAAACTAGAAAATAAAAACTAAAAATGCTGAAAAATAAAAATAAAACAGATAGACAAGATGAATCACTTGGATCTGACTCGTGTTTAGTGTAACCTTTGATTACTTTTGCACTTTTTAAGAGATTATCTTAGTTATTGTAGTAGGCCCCTCTTTTGAAGGTGACGTTACCCTCAACCCAGTAGTTTGAGTCAGCAAGGATACAATCCTAAAGGGTGGATTATTGAAAGATAATTAATTAAGTTATTAATGCATAATGTGGCAGGCCCCTCTTTTGAAGGTGACGTTACCCTCGGCTAAGTAGTCTGAGTCAGCAGGGATACAGTCCTAAATAGCCGGGTTAAAGTTTTAATAGTAGCTTACATATTAGGGGATCAAGGAGTTCGGACCCCCGCCATCCAATACCAGTGGGTATTGAAGGAGGTCCTACTAAAGTTGACCCAGGTCCTAACAGGATCTATACACTGAACAAGGCAAAACTCTTGCCAAACCATTCCCTTAACCCCCGACCAGGTAGCCAACATATCTCCATATAGACCGTGGAGATATGAATGGTGAAAATCTTTTATTTTATATAGACAGTAAAATAACGCCAAGACACCACGGACAAATGATAAGGAAGATTCACCTTCAACATAAGAAACTAGTTATTAAAGTCATTAATACATAACCAAATAAAAAGTGCGAAAAGATTAAAAATAAAAAGTATTACACTAGACACTTGTCTTCACCAAGTGATGTAAGAGACTTAGGTAAACAAGGCCTTTGATTGTTAAGAACTCTTACGATTAATCTTGGATCCCGAGACTACTCTCACACACTATGATGGATGATGGATGATGGTGGTGGATGTGGGTTGTGATGGTGGTGGTGGGTGGGTGAAGTGTGAGAGAGGTGGTTTGCCAAGGGATGGTTTGCAAATGAGCCAAGCACCCCTATTTATAGCCTGAACAAAAGCTCGGGCACGGCCCCGTGTCCATCCCCCTTCTCTTTCTTCATTAATTGCAGTTTGTCTGCATTAGTTGACCACGCCTCCGTGTCCGCTGGACACGACCCCGTGTCCAGAAGCGTATCTGTACTTTCAAGATTTCCTCAGATTCTGCGAATCTTAGAGTTGACCACGGCCCCGTGTCCGCTGGGCACGCCCCTGTGGTGGGTGATAGAAGCTTCTACAACTTTGTCTTTTCTGCAGACACTTGGGCACGCCCCCGTGCTCACTGAGCACAGGGCGTGTTCAGCCTTCTGTTCTCTTGTTTTGCTTGGGAAGATGCTGTCGGAGGGTCGGGCATGCCACGTTTGTTCCTTTTCTTGTATTTATGTTAGATTTGGCTGCCTTTTTGCTTCTTTTGAGCTCATTTAATCCTGAAAATACAAAAGGAAGACAAAAACACACTTTTTCCAACATTAATACTAAAAAAGGGTTAGTTTTATACCACATTTGATGTAATTTATATGTTGCATTTTGCACACATCAAATACCCCCACACTTGAATCTTTGCTTGTCCTCAAGCAAAACTCTTTATAATGTGGCTTTTAAACTCCCAAATGGAACTGGTAGAAGAGAAGGTTTTTGGGCTTGTCATAGAGTGTCGGGATTTCCAAGATTCTTTATTAAGTTTTATTTTTATTTATTTACAATCCTATTCGTCATGATTTATTTAAAACATTACATAAGATAAATTACTTATTAGGGCATAACATGTTTTTTTTTAAATTTCATATATATACAAGTTCACATACCTCATGGGGGATCACTCAACACTCGGCCGAATGTGTATTTTAGTGAATCGCACGAGAGCGGCATGGAACTTACTCCTACCATAAGCTTGCCAAACAATCAATCCTCCTCCTTTTTAACTATACACCTTTGTAAATATCAAGAGGACTTTTTTGGGTGAAGGGTTAGGCTTGGGTTAAAGGTAGGTGGTTGGGTTAGTGGTTAGTAGAAAAGGGCGAAAGGCGTAAAAAGCTTCGGTTTTCGTGAGACTTTTTATTTTTGTAATCTTTTTATTTTGATGAAGCCATTATTCAAACAAAGTTATTTTTGATAAACTTGTTTGTTTATTCCTTTTTGCTTCATCATCATCATCATTTTTTTTTACGAAGTCATAAGAGAAACCGAGCTTGTTACTAAAACAAAGGGTTAAAAATAAAAAAGGTTTTGGTGGGTAAAAGGGTGTTTGTTTTGGGTTAAGAAATGAAAAGGTTTAGGCTCAAAGGGGTTAACTAGGGGGATTTTGGGTAGGTGGTAAAAAAAATAATTGTGTAGAAATAAAAAGGGTTAGTCCTAATGCCTCTATCATTTACTTACTCGGGTTTAAGTCGGTAAGGATTGGGAATGTATCGTCATGGCAAGTTCTAGAGACGTAAGAACCAAGCGGCTATTCACACAAGAAACGAAAAATGAGCATTTAGTTTAAAGATATGTATTTGTATGCTCAATAAAGGCTCAAAACTCACTTTTTGTGGGAATGGGTTTTTATGTGATCGAGTATATATAATCAAATTTTAACTAAACTTGTCATGCCGTTTCATAATTTTCTTATGTTGGTTCTTTTTATCACGACGCTATCGGTTGTAAATTTGTAAAAATATAACCTTTTTAGAATTTGAATTCCCAAATTAAACCTAGACAAGTAAAAAAAATGAAAAATATTTTTTTGAAAAAAATTTGGGGTGATTAGAGGTTCCAATAGAGTTTTGTGTAAGGCTTGTAATTAGGACTTGCAAGATTCAAGGTTTTAGCATCCCCCCCCCCCCCACTTAAATTACACATTATGCTCAATGTGTCCCAAAAATAAGTTTTTAGGTTGATTGAATGTGTAAAAAGGTGTGAAAAAGCAAAAATTTATGTTACTGGGCGTCTGGACACGGCCCCGTGTCGGATGAACACGACCCCGTGGTCAGAGTGCCAGTAACGATGACTTACAGAAGGTGGACACGGGGGCGTGTCGAGTGAGCACGACCCCGTGTCTGGCAAAAATCTGCGAAATGTTTACAAACAGCAGGTCTGGGCCAATGGGCACGGGGGCGTGTCGGCTGGACACGACCCCGTGTAGACAATCTGCAAAGGTGAAAAACAGGTTTCTGGCTTCGGTTTTCCTGTCCCGGCTTTAGTAGCACTAATATTTAGTGCTCTAAGCCTCATATGTACCTGTTTTATCAATAAACACTATACCAAACCATAGCAAGCATCCTAAATTACCATTGTTCGAACATCCATACCACAAAGTTAAAAAGAAAAATAAATGCAGAAAGTAAAAAGAGTTAAAGGAAGTAAATTGTTCAACACACGGCATGCAGGCCGGAAATTGTTCATAAGAAAAGGGGGTTAACCTGTGGGACCTCCAACCAGTTGCTCCTACCTCTGCTCCTCCCGCCTAGTCCATGTCCTCGTCTTCATCATCATCTCCTCCATGCCCCGCCATGTACTCCCGGATGCTCCCAATGTCATCCTGTATGTCGGAGATGTTTCTCTCAATTGCTCCGACCCTAGTGTATGTGTTGCTCGCCATGTTATAGGTGTTCCTGGTGCACATGAGGTTTTCCTGCAATAAGTCATGTAAGCTTTGAAAATTAGGAAAACCGCCTCCTTGTGAGGAGGATTGGCCCGGATCACCATGGCCTGGTATTGGTATTGAGGAGGTGGTTGAAAGTGTGAAGCGTGAAGGACGAGTGCCTCTTGCGGGTTCCATGCAAGCCCCTGGACTCTTTGGAAGCTAACCGTCCCATCTTCGGCTTCATAAATCAAGTTCATGGAGCGGCAGATGTGTATGTCCACCCTTCCCGACCATGGGCTCTTTTGGAAAGACCTGGTCATGTTCATGAAATGCTTGAAGAGACGGTATATCCACCCCCCGAAGAAGATAGGAGTTGGTGGAGTAGCAAGCCGGTTCCAATGCATGTTTCTGAGTAGGAGGTACGGAACATCGAGGTGGGTGCGGGTATGAATGCAATGAAGGACCACCAGATCTCTCAACCCTACAACGCCACCACTATCATGCCTTTGGCAAAGAGAGTAAGCGAGGACCCTATGGATGTAACGGTAAAGTGGGTCCCTCAACTTAGTGCTCTTAGTACTGCTTGGGTTGTAGTGCCCTTCTCCTATTTGAGCCCAAGCGGATTGGTGTTCATTTTCTGATAATTCACGTAACCCTCCGGTGTTTTCTTCATTACCCGCATCTCCCTCCGCATACAACCCAACTATCGACCCAAACTGTGCCATCGAAATCGAGTACTTAGTCCCCCCACATCGGAATTCTACCCCATCATTATCAAATGGGTCTCATCTTGAATTGAACACGAATGTGCTATAGAATTCCAGATTATATTCGTGGACTGAACGAAGTCGAGTGGTTAGGGCGGCTCTTAGTGGGCCGGTGACTAGGTTGTTAAACCGGTCAAGTTGGTTCACTGTTGCTAAAAGATCCATGCACACTTGTCGTGGGTATTCCTCTGGCCTGGTTCGAAGCACATCGTATCTTGCTTTAGTATTCAACTCATTTGCATTGAACCTTGTGAATTTCTTGGACATCTGAAAGAATACACCAAACAATTAGCACGAAACAGTGAAATTTTCGGAGAAAACTGAAAACAGTCGACTGATCACGACCCCGTGTTCAGCGGACACGCCCCCGTGCTCAGCGAGCACGACCCCGTGTCCAGACGTCTGTTTCCCAAAAATCCCATTTTTCGACCCGGTCCCGAAAACTTGAAAATGTTTGGTCCAGTAGGGGCGGTTTTCCCCTAAAATGAAACCTCAAGTGCCGTTTTTCCCAAAACAAACCGTTTACCCCTTCGATTTTATCTTTTTCGGTTCAAAAACAAGGGTTTGGGATTTTTTGTGAGAAATCGGGCAAATCTAGGAACAATACAAGTGGATTTACTTTCTATAACATGAATCTAAACTAATGCTAACAGATTTATGGAAAAATTTTAGGTTCGATCCGGATGAAGTTCAAGAACCCTAGATTTTTCCCCAATTTTTTTTATGTTTTAACTACATGCAAATGCTTAATCTAACTACTAATGATGATAGAATCATACCTTGATGTTGTTAGAAGTAGAGGAGACGTCGAAATCTTGCAGAAAAATCGCCTGAACCAGATAGTTTTCGAGGAAACGGGGCGTGTGGAAATGAAGAAACTGCTTAGAAAAGGGGTTTTATCCCGACAGTTGCACGGACACGGCCCCGTGGGCGGGAAACTTTCTTTTTTTAACGTGCTCGTGTGAGTGCCCTTGTTTCCCAAAAACTTGGTTAGAAGACTTACCGATTTAGATGTCGACCCGTCTGTTCGTAACTTACCAGGTATGATGTTGATGCTTTTACTCTTCGATCGTTTGAAGCGAGATTTCTTCCTCCTCATCCTCAATGAATCCTTGATAGAGCTTCAGCGGCTGGCCATTGACTTTGAATGGAATTCCATTCCGAGATTTAATTTCTACTGCACCGTGTGGGAAAATATGGGTGATGGAAAAAGGTCCTGACCACCTACACTTTAATTTACCAGGAAACAGTCGAAGTCGTGAATTAAACAATAGAACTTGATCTCCTACTCGAAATTCATTAGGTTTAATGTGTTTGTCATGCAAGTTTTTCATTCTTTCCTTATAAATTTCAGAGTTTGAGTATGCATAATTCCTTAATTCGTCTAATTCATTTAATTGACAAAATCGATTTTTACCGGTAAATTCTAAATCTAAGTTTACATTTTTAATTGCCCAATAGGCTTTGTGAGCTATTTCTAATGGCAAATGACAGCTTTTACCATAGACGAGCTTATATGGGGTTGTACCTATTGTTGTTTTATAAGCAGTTCGAAAAGCCCATAAAGCATCATCTAATTTATCGGCCCATTCCTTTTTATTTCACCCTACAGTTTTTTCGAGTATTCGTTTTAAACCTCTATTAGTCACTTCGCCTTGTCCGTTTGTTTGAGGATGATATGCCGTTGAAACCCGGTGATAGACCCCATATCTTGTTAACATTTTTTCAAGTTGATGATTACAAAAATGGGTACCTCTATAACTTATTAAAGCTTTTGGTGTTCCAAAATGAGAGAATAATCTTTTCAGAAATCTTACCACGACTCTTCCATCATTTGTTGGAAGTGCCTCGGCCTCGGCCCATTTAGATAAGTAATCAACTGCCACAAGTATATATTTGTTTCCTTTTGACGGTGGGAAAGGTCCCATAAAGTCGAGTCCCCACACATCAAAAATTTCACAAACAAGAATGCCATTTTGTGGCATTTCGTTTTTGGAAGAAATATTACCTTTTCTTTGGCAAGCGTCACATGTCTTGACAAGACTTTGGGCGTCTTTGTAAATGGTAGGCCAATAAAATCCTGAATCAAATACCTTTCGTGCAGTACTGGCGGCACCATGATGTCCTCCGTATGGACCTTCATGACAATGGCGGAGAATTCTTCGTGCTTCACTACCATGTACGCATCGTCGGATGAGTTGGTCGGCACACATTTTGAAAAGATAAGGATCTTCCCAAAAATAATGCTTTACATCAGCAAAGAATTTATTTCTTTGATGATGTGGCCAACCTTTTGCGACTATACCGCTAGCTAGATAGTTAGCATAGTCGGCGTACCATGGTTCTCCTCTGTATTCCACCATTTCCAAGGACTTCGTTAGAAATTTTTCATTGATTTGCTCATCCCTGGTTACCTCCAAAGCTGGGTCTTCTAGGTGCGAAAGATGATCTGCTGCGGTGTTTTCTGCTCCTCTTTTGTCTTTGATTTTAATATCAAATTCTTGGAGGAGTAGAATCCACCGAATCAATCGTGGTTTAGCATCCTGCTTCTTGAAGAGATATCGAATGGCTGCATGATCTGTATAGAATATTGTTTTAGAAAGAACAAGATAAGAACGAAATTTATCAAAAGCAAATACCACAGCTAGCAATTCTTTTTCAGTTGTTGTGTAATTTTCTTGTGCATCGTTAAGTGTTTTACTAGCATAATAAATTGGGTGAAAGTGCTTTTCTTTTCTTTGGCCCAAGACGGCTCCAACTGCAAAGTCACTTGCATCACACATTATAACAACTCTCATCAAAAGTCCTATTTATTAAGTTAATTTGTCCAATAGTAAACCCTAATTAAGAAACCCAAGTGATTCTGCATAAACCCTAAAATTTTCAGAACAATCGGAATCAGGATCAGGACCCCTAAAACTCAGGGGGGGGGGGGTAAACCCTAGTCGGTAATATCTAAACAGTTTTACGTGTATAACGAATTTGAAAGCGAGACCAACTCACCTGAGCTACTGGGACACGAGGCTACCCTATGGTAGTAGGGTATCCCTCGCGCCACGCGAGAGGTCCTCGCGCCACGCGAGGGCGCGGTTTTTCAAGTATAAATATAGGGTTCTGTTTCATGCAATTGTGCGTTAGTTCGACGTTCAAACTCAAATTGTACGTAGAGATATTGTCTGAATACTACAAAAACACACAGAGATCACAAAAGTGCTGCCGCAATACAGGGTAATAACTCGATCGCTGCTACGATTCAATGTCCGATCGATTAAACTATCCAATGGATGTTTAAGTGTTGCCCACATTAGGGTTTATGCTTTGTCATTCGTCGTTAAATTGATGGATGTTTAAGTATCGCACTTTGTCATTCGATGTGAGGGTTTAATCTCGTGAGTTATCGTAAATGCTGTATTAAGTTACTAACCTAGTTTGTGTGCATTGTTATTTAAACTAGGTTATCAAGGCTAATCAGTAGGCTAAGCTCTGCTTATATTAAATCTGCAATGTGAGTCATTCTCTTTTTATCAAAATGCTTTATAAATTCTTAAATATTTTCAAAGTTATAATTACAGTGATTAAGTTTATGTAATCACCAAATTACAGCTGGTATGTGGGGTTTTGTATACATTACTTGATAATCTTTGCCATTGGACAAACGGGAGGCCAATGGTGATATGACCATAGTCACATATCCGGTCGAGTGACAAATACTGTGGGTAGTTGGTTGATATCAGAAACATTGTAATCTCTCTTAATACTGTAAATTATAACAAATGTGTCGTTTTAATAAATAGAATGATTCACCAGTATTTCCCGCTGACAAAACCTTTTTCAAACATGTTTCAGGTGATCTGTTGTGATTCAGGAAAAGTGCCGTGAAGCACTGCAAGCTTAAGAAAGTGTCTTATTATAAAATAAAGAAACATGATTTGTAAAATAAAGATTTCTCCGTGAAATCACATGATTGTAAATTACTGGGGTTTTATCCCGAGTTGTGAAATAAAATAATCGGGAAATTACAATTTTAAAAATATCCTGATGAAAACTTC
Organism: Helianthus tuberosus; assembly: GCA_030545235.1. Taxonomy (NCBI): domain Eukaryota; kingdom Viridiplantae; phylum Streptophyta; class Magnoliopsida; order Asterales; family Asteraceae; genus Helianthus; species Helianthus tuberosus. The sequence continues at coordinate 69,915 of JARYGA010023304.1, forward strand.
CGCTGTCAAATCAATTAAATAAATACCACGGGATTTTCTGTCCCGCGGCTCCTGAAACGGGTCAAACAGGGTCGAGGGCCGTGACAGAAAAAGGTGGTATCAGAGCCACTGAGTTAAGCTAATTAAGTATTTAGAAATACTTAATTTTTCCTGATTACCATTATGTGACTATTTGTTTTATTAACTGACTATTTGTTAGTTACAGTATGGGTAAGCAAAAGCTTTCAAACATCTATCTTAAATTAGATAGGTCATCAAATGAGAAGGGAAGTTCATCCCAAACTCCTGAAGAAGGAATATTTGTTCGAAAAGCCCAATAAGAGGAACCACTTTCTCCTGATAAAAGAAGTTTGATTATTAGAAAAAGTCAGGAGAAATTAAAGAAATCCCGAGAAAAGAAAGTTAAACAGGAAACCCAGGAATTAATCAGTAAATCACCATGGGAAGACAAGTTAGATGAAAAATGGGCAGATCTTTATATGCTAGCCACTGTAGCAGTAAATGCTAATCTTTAGAATACCATGACTCCGTATTAGCAACCTTATCACTTACAAGCCAGAAACATTATCCAGTAAATAAATAAAATTACAATAAAACCTAGTATTTTTAATTGTCAATTTTCCTCTGTATTAAATTAGTCACAGGGTATGTAATAATATTTGAGGGTTATCTGTAAAATTTGTTATAAAATTTTAATTTATTATTTTTACATATATGTTAAACAGCATGAATGAGTTATCTGGAGCCCTAGAGAATCTCAACCTCTACCCTGTAAACATAGAAGTCTCTAAAGAATTTACTGGGTACTTTGCTGATGTGGAACAACCTATAGAATTCAACGCTCCACCGCTGGAAAAACCCAAGCCTAAGAAGAGGAGAAGATTGGTAGGATGGAGGCGTGTGCGTAGAAAGAAACCTGCCACTAGGAAGATTCCTAAAATAAACAATCCCTTAGAAAAAGGAAAAGGAATTGAAACCGGGGAAAGTTCTAGACAGCAGGAATTGGATACTGAAGTCGGGGAAGATTCTAGGCAGATGGGATTACAGTTTGAGGAATATTCTAAGCAAATAGAAATGGAGGTTGAAAAAGGTTCTAGACAAACCAAGATAGAAATTGGAGAAAGCTCTAAGCAAACTC
>JARYGA010023305.1:0-41550 GCA_030545235.1 Helianthus tuberosus
CACTAACATCATCCTTGAGTTTGACGATGTCTTTACGCTGAGCTTCAATTTTATCTTTATAAAGCTTTTCATTCTTTGATAAAGTAAAATTTTTATTCTTTATATCATTGTAATTTTGAATTAGCTCAGCGTTATGTAACCGAGATGCCTCATTTCTTTCTCTACACTCAGGAGTGCAAAAGACAGAAAGTATCTCTTCACGTTCTTTAGTAATTTCTCGAGCCAGGGGTTTCTTAAACATAAATGCTGAATTTTGTGTGGACGAGCAAGCAGCAGCAGATGTGTTGCCTTGAGTAGACTGCTTGTCAGCATTGTCATATGATTTGATGAGTGAGATTAGCTCATCTGACTTCATTTTGTAACAGGCGCAGTCAGTTGTCACTAATATCTGATTAACATTGCGAAACCAACTACAGTTCGCCTGATCTGGAATCCCTTTTATAGCATCCAGAAGCTTTCTGTTGCTCATGCGAGTAGACACCACCATCTCTGCCTTCTCCATTTTAGAGAGCAGTTCAGCAAACCGACCTGTAAGTGCTTCTATAGATTCACCGTATGAGTAACTGAATCCTTCGAATTCCTGCTCAAGCATCTCTCTTTTAGAAGACATTTTAAGATATGATTCCCAAAAATGTGCGCTTTTAACTATATCCTCAACACAAGCCCAAAGCGAGAACCTGTATACTCGCTAATTCAAACCCTATGCACGCGATTGACTGAATCCGTTTTCTGAACCGCACCTCGAAAATCTGTCAAAACCGTTATCACAAACAAACTCCCTTTTTTTATTTATAAAATAGGATATAATATAAACTATTATAATTAAACAATAATAATTATTATTATTATAACAATGATTGACTTATGATAACCTAATGATTGATTATTATTATTAATATAATTGATGGAATGATTATCCAATGATTAGACAAAGATTAGATAATGATTATAAGATTACTATAAAGCTCACAATCAAAACAACATCGCAGATATTTTTCACACGATAAAACCTTTCCCGACACTCAATCTGTCACAAAAACTACCCTTCTCTTTAACTTTCCTTTTACCCGACAATTTCCTTTTCTTAAAACCGTCACAAAATACCCTTTGTTTCTTATTAGCGGTGGGTGTACTAGGATGATTAATGGTGATCGAAGATATGAGACAAATGACGAAGATGATGTCGGAGCTCGTTCGATGATAATGGTGTCGGGTGACGGTGACAGTTTGTCGGAGACGAAGAAGAAGATAGTTGAAGTTGTAGTGGTGAACCGGAGTGATGATGACTGTGATGTTGTTATCGATAAACTTGCAAACCAACAGTGATGATAAACGGTGGTCGGAGAAGAACCGGTAGCCGGAGATTATGAAGACGGTGGTGGTCGCCGGAGTGTGCGGTGAACAACGGAGGGTGATAGAGGTTGTCGAAGGTTCTGATGTCGATCAAAGATGAAGATGATGTGCAGTGGTGAACGGAGTTGTGGTGGATGTTTAATGGAGGTCCGACGGTGTCCGGTGGTAAATGGTGATCGGAGGATGGCGGACGATAGCGACTCGAGAGCTTGAAGACGACAACTCGAAATCAGACTAAGGAACGTGGTTGCGAGTCGGACGAGTCGAAACCAAAGCAGGACGAGTCGAAACCAAATCAGAATGAGCCGAAACCGTAGATGGTTGTGAGTCGAAACCGTAGATGATTGCGAGTCGAAACCAAACAGGATGAGCCGAAACGGTGGTTGCTACTCGAGACCTTGAAAGTGATGAAGATTCGAAACAAAGATGATTGCGGTTGCGACTCGAAATATGATGAGAGTCGGAACGATGATGAATATGATGAACGTGTGGACTCGTAACTGTGGTTGCGAGTCGGAGAAGGTATGAGGTGGACTCGAAATCTCTGTTGCGACTCTAATGTGGTAACTCGAAACAGTGATTGAAGAAACCTGATGAATGAAGCTTGGTGACGAGTCGAGACTGTGAAACCGTGAAGAATCGAAACCGGCAATTAAGATGGACTCGAGATCTGATGATATGGGAACTCGCAACCTCAAAGTGATTTTGAAACGGATTCTGGTCAACCAAAATATCTTTTAGAAACAAAATTTTTCGGAAACTGTTGGAAATTAATTAAAGATTTAAAACTCTTATCAAAATTAAAAAAATTTCCAAATCAGTTTAAAAAATTTAATCCTTTAACACAAAAAAAATAATCAAAACACCAAAATAAGTATAGTTTTCAAGAGAAACCCGATGAATACTTCAAGAACACGAAGAACGCGATGAACAAAAATTCTAATTCTTGAATCTTTGATATCAAACCGAGCCTAGAATAGGTTCTAAAGGCTCTGATACCACTTGTAAGTCCCGTGAACCGGATCTTTCAATGATATCAAACAACACCAAGTTTGTGCGGAATCCAAACTTGATGTGATTCAAGAATAAACCGAAGAAATATGAAAATACGAACCGAATACGAAGAACACACCAAATCACTTTCAACACTTGCACACGATTCTATTACTATCAAAGCAAAATCGTCTAGTACAAGTGCTCACAACCAAATCGCCTCCCACTCTCTAGCTCTAGAATTTCTGTAACAATGGAGGTTCTAAGAAGTTCAAACCCTAAAACAAGTTAGAAACTTGTTTATATTCTAACTCAAGCCCAATTCCCTACATGGGCTCCCCTTGGGCCTACTTGGCCCACATGGCCTAAAGCTTGGCCCAAGTGACCTATAAAGATCCACAACCTAATATAAACTAACCCGGTAAGGCCCAGCTCGTAACCATAGCTCGTTCTGTTAATTTGATGCGTCAGTCTCACACTTTTGGGCCTAACAGTCACGGTACACTAAATCCGTTAATCGAATGCATTTGAGTTGAAACTAAAACTTGTAGAAATCCTAGGTTAACAATTACCGAAGCCGGGTGTGATTCCTTTTTATAATTATTGTTCTAGTAATCATTTTCTCGTAATTGTTAATCATTAGTTGTTCATCAATTTAATCAATTCAATTAGTCTAAACTCATATCTCTTAATTAAACAAAAATACAAAAACATTCTAGTAAGCTTCATAAATCGTGACATTAGTTATACTTCATTCGAATCCATACACAAACCACATACTCTTCGTGGTTCGACCCCTTACTACGACTAACTATTTGTTAATGGTAATTTGGGCTTATAAATATTATCTTTGTCCGGAGCGCGACACTCCGATCAAATTTTGGCGTCGTTGCCGGGGAGTGCGTGCGCTTTGTGTTTGGATATTGTTTGAATTTGTGTGATTATCTGTTTAATTTGTTTAGCTTTCTTTTTGTATTTGTCTTTTTCCTTGTTACGCGGGGTGTGTTACTTGCGCAGATTACAGGTAGTGCATGCATACGCGGAACTCCGGGAAGACTTCACCTTTAGTCTACGAACCGGAAATCGAACGAGTTGCAAGAAGAAACCTAGCAAGCCGGTTAGAAGCAACACTTGCTTCTAATTAAACCAACCAAACACCACAACATACACCATCCATTAAAATTGGTTCAATGGCAAACCAAAACTCCAATCACCCAAACCTCAACCAAAACCACTTCCAATCTCGAGGAACCTTTTATCCCGCTCAAAATGTTCAACCCATGCCTCAAGAGCAACCGGGTGGTAACAACAACAATGGACCACCTACACCACCTTTCCAAAACCAAAATCCCAACAACAATCAAAGAACACCTCAACAACAAAATCTTCATAGACACAACTCCCTACCCATTAACCTAGATGACCGGAATGTCAATTCCGATCGTCGGGGAAATCGTGATCGCGGCAATCCCGCAAATGAAGACCCATTCTTCAACATCGATGACTTGAGGAATGCAATCCCCGATGATGAACCGTATAGTGTTCCCGGTTATCAATCGCCAGAACATGTGAGTGTTCATACGGAAAATTCGGATGACGGGGGATATTATGATGATAGGGCTAACGATGACGAAGATTGGGGCTACGTGAATAGGGGAAACGTCTACAACGCAAGAAGATATGATGATGAGGAATTTGGCTATCAAAATACCAATTACGTTGGGGATGACGTATACGGTTACGGAGGTGGAAGAAATGATGGTTATGGGAACAACCGTCAACCACGAAACAATGACCAACGGAACCGGAATGATGGGTTTTATAATAACAACAACAATGCAAACCCTAACCGGATTCCTCGTTTCGTGGGAGGTGGTAACCCAAGGGATAATCGAAGAGATGATCGAAGAGGTGAAAGACGGGATAATAGAAGACCGGTTATCAAGAAGTTAATGGTCCACATCGTCGTCAACGACCTCCACGGGGAGTGAATGATTGTTTTAGGCCAGTTGTCACCGAGAACGACTCACCAATAGTTTGTGAGAGGAGGATGTTTGATTGTAAACCACATTACATCAATATACTTCCTTATTTTAATGGAAGATCTAACGACGAACCGTATACACATTTGACGGAATTTTCTTCGGTTTACAGCACTATCGGGGGTCACAACTTTGCTTTAGAGGAGGTCAAACTTCGACTATTCCAATTTTCACTGAAGGATAAGACAAAGCAATGGTTCCTCACACTTCCCGCAAATAGTATTCGCACTTGGGGAGAAATGCAACAAGCGTTACTTGATGAATACTACTCAATGGCGAAGACCGATGACGCTCGTGATGAAATTAGGTCTTTTCGCCAATTATCGGGCGAACCGTTACATGAGGCCTTTACAAGATTTAGAGAAATGATGCGAAGATGCCCTCATCATCAAATTGAGAAGTGGGAGTTGGTTAAATGCTTTGTACGGGGTCTAGATGACAATACATGGAACCGACATGAATCCACAAGCAATGGGACCCTCCTAAGCAACCATGAAGACGATGATTGGGAGTTTTTGGAACGAATGAGCAAGCGTTCGAAAGAGAAAGAATCGTCCGACCGAGCCAAGAAGCATCCCATTTCCCGGTCACTTCCCGATCTTGATTCTAAAGATCGGATTTCTACTTTAGAGCGGGAAATGGCTCGAATAAAGAAAAAAGAAGTAAATACGGTTCAATTCGAGGTATGTGAAGATTGTGGTGATATTGGACATAGAGCGGAACAATGTCCAACGGGGTCGAGTGGCTATATTGAAGAAGTCAACCAAGTGTATGGAGATAGGAAGCAATATGACATGAACTCCAACACTTACCATCCGGGGTTGAGAAATTACCCTAATTTCCGGTACGGTAACGCTTCGAATCAAATGAACCCGAACTTTCAATCGGGTAATCAAGGTAATCAAGGTGGATCATCGTACAACAACCGTCAAAGTGGTAACCAAGGGGGTTATCAACGTAATTTCAATCAAGGGTACCAAGGTAGAGACAATAATTATCAAAGTGGGTACCAAAGGAATTATAATAATCAAGGCAGTAATGGAGGCGGGTCAAACAATCAAACCGGTGGCGATGATTTGAGTGCCAAAATGGATGCTTTGTTGAACATGCAAAAAGAATCTCAAAAGACAAACGAGAAACAGAGAAATGCACAGTCTGAGGGGGAGGCTCTAAAATCTGATCATCATGGAGGCACAACAGGACTATCTCAAACTTTGAACGCGATGAACGGCTAGTCTCTTCGGTTTCACCCTGGTGTAGATTATTGTAAGAATTCTGGGGTTTATGCATTCGTATTTTGATTTGATTTGTGACAAATTGTTTAGTATTTGAAACCTTCGATAATTGTCTTGCATTTGTTTCGAATTCGTAAATTGTCGAGTGATGATAAAATTTGACTTTGCGAAATGGTTATGTGCACTTATGCCTTATCGTAGGTTAGGATTCACATGTCCGAGGTAACGAAGTGCATTACGGTCCGTTGTCTATGGCGTCAATAGCAATTGGCACCTAAGCTTCGTGATAGTAATCCGTTAATCACTATATGCAATTGAATCAAGTTAAAACATGTAAGAACCCTAGGTCTTGCAATAATCGAACCGGGTGTGGAACTTGTCTCCAATTCTTGTTTTCAATTAAGTAAATTAGTTTATGCAATCTTAGTTAGTAAACATTTGTTTTAGATAACAGTAATTTGTCGGTTCACTCCGATTTCTTTTCAAACCAAATAAACAAAGAAAATTAGCAATCTTCATAATCACTTTTTACATTATTTGTAAATAGTCTCACTAATCGAACGAGTTGTGCGATACTGACCACCCGCTCTTCATGGATACGATACCCGACTTACCCTAGCTACCTAGGTTTAATTGGGTTTTTGACTGATCGGGACGACACCAATCAAGCACTCTTTCCCATCCCAACCTCTCAAACATTTGTGTTATTCCAATTTGTTTGAACTCTTCAACATTCACCACTCTTTCACATAAACTCCTTTCTGGAACTGAGGTACTCACGTTGTTGACCATTTTCCATTTCCAGAGCTTGGCCTCCAACTTCCTATCTTGGTATTCTGATAAAAGTTTTCTCTTCTCCTCATCCCAAACTTCGGCGCTTTTGCTATCCTTGAACTTTGTCCACGCCCAATCTTGTCTGTAGAGTCTTGCATCACCCTCTGCAATGGAGCTTAATTGCTCCCACTTCCTTGGTAGTAAACCGGAAGAAGAACCAACTCCTGATGATGAAGGTTGCCCTGTAGTCTTTTGTCTTTTACCACCGGCCATAACTATAGTCACAAACAAGCAAAACATCAATATAACCCCAAACCTTTACTAAACTCTAAAACTTTGAACATGATGTGTGATGTTGACATTTTAATTAACAAGTGAATGTAAAGTCGCCTCTTTAAACTTCCAAAGTCGCTCACTTTATCATAAACTTATCAATTTCTTGTTAATCTTACAATTTCTCATAAATTCAACAATATATTAACATCACCTTCATGTTCAATCATGTTCATAACAAGTGTAATCACATCACTAAAGTTATAACATGCTCAAATTTCATCCAAAGCAACTAATCTTACTCAAAATCATGCTAGAACAACATACATTGTCTAAACAACCTACTCTTAAACTAAAAAGTTTAAAATTTCGGAAGAAAAACACTAACATATGATAATCAAGCATAAATTTAAGGAGAATCCATACCTTTGATGTTGTTAGACAAGAAGAACTAAGAAAAGATGGAAAGCAAGCAACTTGATGAACACCCTTTCAAAAACCCTAAAGTACACGCCCAGAAATCTTGCAAACTAGCAAGAATTGATGAAAACCGTGTTGGGGGTTTTGTTCCTCTCGAAAAAAAACTCAAGATGGACTCAAAAATCAGTTGATTTGGTGGAGGATTGAAGGACTTATGAAGACTAGAAGGATTAGGGTTCTTGGTGGAGAATGATTGAGTTGCAAGCCTATGCGGGTACGTGTTCTAATCGGTTTTAAGCGATTATTTGTTGAAGTGCTAATACATTATACACGTTAGACAATTTTAAGCCGAGTGGAGAGCACATTGTGAGGGATATGCATGAGTTGTTAGTTTTACGGGCGGGTTAATCTTGGACAACCATTATTATATGTGATTATTCACTTAACCGGTAAATATGTGAAATTTGTAGAGAGTTTGAACTTTTGTATCACAATAGACCTTAACCTCTGTCTCGGGAATGGGATGTGTATTCGTTGTTCGACCCACGTGAAAGTGAAAAACAGATTTGCTTGAGGGCAAGCAAAAGACAAGTGTGGGGATGTGATACGTGGTTGTAAACCGGTGCTCGTTATTGTTTAACTTGACGTTTTTACGTAAGTTTTAGTTTCGAATAGCCTACTTTTAATCAAGAATGTGTTTTACAGGTTTGATGGAGTTTAAGGAGCTTTTCGGGAGCTTTACGAGTCACCGGGTCGAAAACCGGAGCTCCGAAACGTGTTACGGATCAATCGGGAGTGCGAGGAATCAAAAATGGAGAATTGGTGTTCATGAGGTCGTCGGCGACGGGGTATAGCCCGTCCCGGATGGGCTCTAGATAAACCCGTTTGCCAAAATCAGCCGTAACCAGTCAATTAGGCCGTCGGCCATATATGTGTTTTTGGGAGCCCGTCGGCGACGGGGGTGAGCCCGTCGGCGACGGGTAGTGCTTTGCTGAAACGCGAATTGTTGTTCTTTGGGGGTTACTCTCGATGCCTATTGGTCAGGGGGCCTCCAATTCGGGAGTTACACTTTTTGTGGAGTTCAAACTTGTTCTTGTAGCCATTACCATCTATTATTCACCAACCATTTCCACCTACCTTCATCTTTACACCCCGAAATCATTATCAAGAATCATCACCATCATCACAATTAATCCATCATCCACAAACCCTAATCCTTCCACCATCATCATCTTTCACCAAACCTCATCATTCACCATTCTCAAGGCTTCAAGATGACTCCATCCGCATTCCAAGCATCCGGTGATCAAGTTGCATCAACCATGAGCGGCTAATCATCTCGGTTTCACCCTGGTGTAGGTAGTTGTTAATTTTAGGGTTTCAATTTGTTCTTGTTTCATCTTAGTGACAATTTGTATTTGGTTTTTGAAACTTTTGACAATAGTATTACATTTGTTACGAATTCGTGAATTGTCGAACGATGTTAAAAGTTATGACTTTGCGAAACGGTGATATGTAATTGTACGTTGTCGTTGTTAGGATTTACTTGTGTTGATTACAAAGTGTCTTTTTGTCCGTTCTTCGGGGCGTTGATAGTTAGTAGCACCTAAGTCACGGTACACTAAATCCGTTAATCGAATGCATTTGAGTTGAAACTAAAACTTGTAGAAATCCTAGGTTAACAATTACCGAAGCCGGGTGTGATTCCTTTTTATAATTATTGTTCTAGTAATCATTTTCTCGTAATTGTTAATCATTAGTTGTTCATCAATTTAATCAATTCAATTAGTCTAAACTCATATCGGGACAAAAATTTTATTGTTTCTTAGATGGTTATTCTGGTTATAACCAAATCGCCATCCATCCGGAAGACCAAGCAAAGACCACGTTTACTTGTCCCTATGGCACTTTCACATTTAGGCGAATGCCGTTTGGATTATGTAATGCCCCGCCACCTTCCAAAGGTGTATGATGAGTATCTTTTCAGATATGGTGGGGAATTCTTTGGAAATCTTCATGGATGATTTCTCAATTTTTGGGTCGTCTTTTGAGGCTTGTTTGGATCAACTAGATAAAGTGTTAAGAAGGTGTGTCGTAACTAGTTTGGTCTTAAGTTTGGAAAAGAGCCATTTTATGGTTCAAGAGGGAATAGTGTTGGGACACGTGGTGTCAAGTCGTGGGATAGAGGTTGATCGTGCAAAGGTACAAGTCATATCTACTTTACCGTATCCCACGACCGTTAAAGGTGTTAGGTCAATTCTAGGTCATGTGGGTTTTTACCGGCGGTTTATTAAGGGTTTTAGTGACATAACCAAGCCGTTATGTAACTTGTTGTTAAAAGATCAACCGTTTGATTTTAATGAAAATTGTCAAAATGCTTTTAACAATTTGAAAGAGAAGTTAGTTGAGGCCCCAATCTTGCAATCGCCAAATTGGTCTTTTCCTTTTGAAATTATGTGCGATGCGAGTGATTATGCGGTGGGGGCCGTGTTGGGACAAAGGGTTGAAAAGAAACCCGTTGCCATATACTACGCGAGTAAGACTCTTTCGGATGCACAATTAAATTACACCACTACCGAAAAAGAGCTACTTGCGGTGGTATATGCTTTGGATAAATTTCGGGCATACATATGGGGTAGTAAAGTGATTATTTATTCTGATCACACTGCAGTTAGGTACCTCATGGAGAAGAAAGATGCAAAACCGAGGTTAATCCGATGGGTTCTTTTGTTACAAGAGTTCGATTTGGAGATACGGGACAAAAAGGGTACCGAGAATGTTGTGGCGGACCATTTGTCCCGGTTGATGGTTGAAGAGGATCCTACAACTGTAGAAATAAATGAGTCTTTCCCAGATGAGCACATAATGAAATTAGATAAATTGCCATGGTATGCTAACATTGTCAATTATCTTGTTACAGGTGATATGCCGGCACATTGGGATAGACGGAAAAGGCAACACTTCGTGTCCCAAATCAAATACTATCGGTTAGAAGAACCACACTTGTGGAAGGAGTGTGCCGACCAAGTTATAAGAAGATGCATTAATGACGAAGAGATTCCAAGCGTGTTGCAGCATCTACACTCGTTTGCATGTGGTGGTCACTTTAGTGGTCACAAAACGGGTCATAAAGTGTTAAATAGTGGGCTTTATTGGCCTACTATTTTCAAAGATGCAAATGAGTTTGCCAAAAATTGCATAGAGTGTCAAAAATTAGGGGGTATCTCAAAAAGGGATGAGATGCCCATGCAACCAATCCTTGTAGTCGATGTTTTCGATGTATGGGGTATTGATTTCATGGGCCCATTCCCCAATTCCTATGGCAATTTGTATATCTTAGTGGCCGTTGACTATGTGTCAAAATGGGTCGAAGCAATAGCCACCAAGACAAACGACCATTCCGTAGTGTGTAATTTTGTCCAAACCAGTATTTTCTCAAGGTTTGGGATTCCTCATGTCATCATAAGTGATGGAGGCTCCCATTTTAAAAAATTCCGGTTTGGAAAACTTCTAAAGCGGTTTGGTGTTGACCATAGGATTGCCACCCCCTATCACCCGCAAACAAGCGGGCAAGTTGAGGTGTCAAATAGGCAAATCAAAGAGATTTTGCAAAAGACCGTGCGGGCGGACCGTAAGGATTGGTCAATTAAATTGAACGATGCTTTATGGGCCTACCGTACGGCACATAAAACACCCATAGGCACCACACCTTACCGGTTGGTTTATGGTAAAAATTGTCATTTACCGGTTGAACTTGTGCACAAATCGTTATGGGCTATTAAAGAGGTTAATGTTCAATATGATGACGCAGGTAAGGAACGTAAGCTCAAGTTGTGCGAGTTGGAGGAGCTAAGGGAAATGGCATATGAATACGCATCTAAGTACAAAGATGGGATGAAAAGAGCGCATGATGCCAAGTTGAGAAAGAAAGAGTTCGAGGTTGGCCAAAAGGTGTGGCTTTACAATTCAAAGCTCAAGTTCTTTCCCGGAAAGCTCCGGAGCAAATGGATGGGACCCTATGTGATTACCCGGGTCGGACAATTGGGTGATGTTACCATCGAGGACCCGAAGGATGGGATACGACAAACGGTAAATGGTGATCGGCAAAAACCGTTTCTTGATGGTAACGAGAAGGTAGAGGAAAGCAAGGAATCGGTGAGCTTCGTGGTAAGCATTCCGGTTTATGAGGTCGAATGAAAAGGACCGGTAACAAATTTTGTAAAGTTATGTACCATCTATTTAATTGTTTGTGTGTTCTTGTGTTTAATCGTTTTTGTTTCGTACTAATCCTCTTGATTGCGTGAAGTTCGGATATCACGAATAGGTTTTGAAGACAAAAAGGCATGTTTTAAGACTTATTTGTGTGTATTAGGGACAATACACGACTTTTCGGCGGTGGTAGGGCCGTTAACGGTTTTCGCGTTTTAAAATTTAACTAATAAAAAAAAAATTTGAAAAATGCAGAAGCCGTCGGCGACGGGCTTCTAGCCGTCGGCGACGGGCTACCAAAATGGGCGTCGGGCAGATTTGCCCGTAACCAGGAGTTTAAGCCGTCGGCCATAACATGTTTTTGACAACCCGTCGGCGACGGGCTACCAGCCGTCGGCGACGGGCTCTGGTTTGCGGTCGGCGGCTGGCTCGTTCTCTTATGCTTAAAACCGAACCAAACTCGTTTAAAACCTCATAAAACACAACCTAAACTCCAAATTGACCACATATTCGACCCTCAAACATCCTTTATCAGTTATTACTCATTCCAAACTCCTATTCTCTTTCTCTAACACTCACTTACCATCATCTTCTTCCTCATTCTCCACCAAGAACCCTAATCCTTCTAGTCTTCATAACTCCTTTAATCCTCCACCAAATCAACTGATTTTTGAGTCCATCTTGAGTTTTTTTTCGAGAGGAACAAAACCCCCAACACGGTTTTCATCAATTCTTGCTAGTTTGCAAGATTTCTGGGCGTGTACTTTAGGGTTTTTGAAAGGGTGTTCATCAAGTTGCTTGCTTTCCATCTTTTCTTAGTTCTTCTTGTCTAACAACATCAAAGGTATGGATTCTCCTTAAATTTATGCTTGATTATCATATGTTAGTGTTTTTCTTCCGAAATTTTAAACTTTTTAGTTTAAGAGTAGGTTGTTTAGACAATGTATGTTGTTCTAGCATGATTTTGAGTAAGATTAATTGCTTTGGATGAAATTTGAGCATGTTATAACTTTAGTGATGTGATTACACTTGTTATGAACATGATTGAACATGAAGGTGATGTTAATATATTGTTGAATTTATGAGAAATTGTAAGATTAACAAGAAATTGATAAGTTTATGATAAAGTGAGCGACTTTGGATGTTTAAAGAGGCGACTTTACATTCACTTGTTAATTAAAATGTCAACATCACACATCATGTTCAAAGTTTTAGAGTTTAGTAAAGGTTTGGGGTTATATTGATGTTTTGCTTGTTTGTGACTGTAGTTATGGCCGGTGGTAAAAGACAAAAGACTACAGGGCAACCTTCATCATCAGGAGTTGGTTCTTCTTCCGGTTTACTACCAAGGAAGTGGGAGCAATTAAGCTCCATTGCAGAGGGTGATGCAAGACTCTACAGACAAGATTGGGCGTGGACAAAGTTCAAGGATAGCAAAAGCGCCGAAGTTTGGGATGAGGAGAAGAGAAAACTTTTATCGGAATACCAAGATAGGAAGTTGGAGGCCAAGCTCTGGAAATGGAAAATGGTCAACAACGTGAGTACCTCAGTTCCGGAAAGGAGTTTATGTGAAAGAGTGGTGAATGTTGAAGAGTTCAAACAAATTGGAATAACACAAATGTTTGAGAGGTTGGGATGGGAAAGAGTGCTTGATTGGTGCGAAGATAACACTTCGCGGATATATTTGTCGGAGGTATGTGAATGGTTGTCGACACTGAGGTTTGTGAATAAGGATAGCTCTCCCGCGGAATGGAATTTGGTCGGGAAAACAACTCGAGGGACAATGAAGATGTCTTTTGAAACCATCAACCGCATTGCACGCTTTGATTCCTTGGGGATACAAGCATATGACTATCCAACCATGCAACAATTTTTGGATAGTCATGCGAATAATGGTGATCCGGATCAGATGACCGTAGTTATTTTACCTTATCATGATGGGGGAGATACAAAGAGAAAGCACATGACGATTGAGGGAAAGATTCTCCAAGGGATTAATGTGGAGAACATTTTGGTGAGGTTTGGTGATCGTGGAAGTGTTAAAGCGGGCGACTGTAGGGTAGTGCATTCCTTGCTTTATGGGACCCCGACATTGTCATGGAGACACATAGTGATGATGAACATATGGGCTACTCGGGAGTCGTTCCAGAGGCGTTTTATTCCATACGCACGCCTCATTAGTGCCATGATTGTTCAACAAAGTTGCCTACCTGCAGAAGCACTATGGGTAACTAAACCGTTGGAGGAACTTAACAAGGCTTCCATGAAGAAGAACTGGAACATAGAAGTTAAACTCTCGGGGAACAAGTATGTTGTGACCGACAAGTTGGGTAATAAGTATGAGTTCCTTACTTCAGGGGCAACACCGGAATCGGAGGAAGATGAAGAGATGGGTGATGAAGAGGAGGGAGTTGAACCCTCCGGTGCACAAAGACCAAGGCAACGATACATGCGGCCGCATAGAGAAATTAATGCAGATGTGGCGGGCTTTGTGACCACTAGACGGCTGCCCTCCTACAAAAATTTTGATCGGGGACAGCAGGTGATATATGACAATGTCTCTGCTTGCATAGGTGAAGGACGGGAATATAATCGAAGAAGGGAAGCTTGGGAGGGATCCCATGGATCCTCAATGCAAGAGTATTGGGCAGCTCAAGAAGCCCAGAGGGAAAGAATGAATCAGTTTATGGAAGAGCAACAACTGTTCCAAGCAATGCAGAGGTCACACATGGAACAGTTGGTGAAGAGGCAAGAGGATGAAGAAGCCCGAAGACGGGCATGGGAAGAAGATGAGGTTAGGCGTCAAAATGAAGCTAGAGAATTGGAACGACGCCGATGGAGTGCTTTGGCTGTCTCTCACCAAATGGCGATTAACAACACCAAGATACTCCACGATCATGAGCGCCATCAAAGAGACCTTCAAGCCGGTCTCCCATACGCCGAACACTCGGGGTGGACTGATTACCCCAATCTTCCTCATCCACTAGGTCCATCCGATCCCACCCCTCATTGGCCCGAGGCAGTCGGTTCTAGCTTTATCCCGATTCCGTACCAACCGCCGCCTCAAGGGGAGCAGAGTCCCCACGATAACTATAGGGAGATGTTCGAGTCCCTCACTGGTTATCAATACCAGCCCAACCCGCCAGTGGATCCAAACGAGCGATATCAGCGGTAGAGGTATGGTATGTTTTTGTTGTTGTTGCTGTATATTATTTTGTTTCCGTTATTTTTATTTCATGTTATTTATTTTCGCCTAGTTAAATGAACGTTGTGGGTGTGTTCCCTATATAACCCTCACGAGACCTCTCGTCCTCCCAAGCTATTGGGGGGTTTAAAAGGGCTTGTTGCATAAGCTAAATGCAACCGTGATTCCTACGAAAGTGAGTTAGGTTTATTGTTGTTGTAAATTATTGTCCACGTAAATCGAAGTGAAATAACACATGGCTTGGTAATATATTTCATAAAAAGGGTAGAACTAGGTAACTAACAAATTTTGATGGTTGTGAGAAGCATGCTTCTACACAAGGATTAGAATTTGTAGGTACAACATGTTCGCGGGACAACCGTTTTTATGAAGAGGCGAAGGAGATATGAGTATCAAGCGACAAAAAAAAAAATCAGGTGCATGTGTTCCCTTTTACTTTGATTCTTAGTTAGGAATAAGTGGATTGTACATTGTATTTTATTTTCCGGGGTGAGATTTTGGGAAGGTTAGACGTGTCACATCCCTTGTGTGTTTTAAAACTCTAGTTCTTGCACATTGAGGACAATGTTTACCTCAAGTGTGGGGATGGGGGAGTAGTAAAAGTTTTCGATTTTGACCCATTCATTTAAATTCTATACATTGAGGACAATGTTTACCTCAAGTGTGGGGATGGGGGGAAATTTCAAAAAATTTTCAAAATTTCTTGTCGTAAAAGCGATCTTAAAAGCACAAGTAACTAAGTCAATGAGGGATGTCACAACCCATTTGGTCTTTTGTCATGGTCAAGTTCAAATTAATAAGCATAACGGGTATTTAGCGGGTGGTTATTTGGGAATAATTCGACTAAGGAACTAGCAATTTATGCATATCACATATCATACCCTTATACGTGAGGTTTGAGCCACTTTTATATCATAGATTTACATTTACATGTTTCTTTGTTTGAGTGGACCATTAGTCGCGTATTGTAGAACTTGCAACTTTTGATACGTTTGAGACTATAGACCGAATACAAGCACGAGAATGATAAAGGCATTAGGTAAACCTTTTTTCTCTTAAAACCATTTATCTATCCTTACCCGAACAAATTCCCTAGTCGCCTATTTTGAGCCTAAACCTTTCGTTTGACCACCCTATAGCCCATAACCCTTAAACCTTTTCTTTTTAAACCCGTGTGATGAAAATTCGATTATAGGAGCTTAAGTTTGTATAGTTGTTATGATTCATAAAAAAAAAACAGAAAATGTTGCGAAAATGATTGAAAAAGCTTTGAGAAAAACACAAAAAGAAGTGTTAGTAGTTGTGGAATAAAAGGCTTAAGTTGTTGCCTTGTAGTGATGTTTATAGTTTACTTTTGTTTAGAATAGTCTTTTGTAATAAAAATCGAATTTTCATCACTTTAGCCACTTTAAAAATATCCTATTTCCTACCCTTAGCCTGGCCCCGTTACAACCCTTCAAGACCTTTTGACTTGTGCTTAGTATTCGTGTTCGGTGGTGGAGAATGATTAAGTTGCAAGCCTATGCGGGTACGTGTTCTAATCGGTTTTGAGCGATTAATTGTTGAAGTGCTAATACATTATACACGTTAGCCAATTTTAAGACGAGTGGATAGCACATTGTGAGGGATATGCATGAGTTGTTAGTTTTACGGGCGGGTTAATCTTGGATAACCATTATTATATGTGATTATTCACTTAACCGGTAAATATGTGAAATTTGTAGAGAATTTGAACTTTTGTATGACAATAGACCTTAACCTCTGTCTCGGGAATGGGATGTGTATTCGTTGTTCGACCCACGTGAAAGTGAAAAACAGATTTGCTTGAGGGCAAGCAAAAGACAAGTGTGGGGATGTGATACGTGGTTGTAAACCGGTGCTCGTTATTGTTTAACTTGACGTTTTTACGTAAGTTTTAGTTTCGAATAGCCTACTTTTAATCAAGAATGTGTTTTACAGGTTTGATGGAGTTTAAGGAGCTTTTCGGGAGCTTTACGAGTCACCGGGTCGAAAATCGGAGCACCGAAACTTGTTACGGATCAATCGGGAGTGCGAGGAATCAAAAATGGAGAATTGGTGTTCATGAGGTCGTCGGCGACGGGGTATAGCCCGTCCCGGACGGGCTCTAGATAAACCCGTTTGCCAAAATCAGCCGTAACCAGTCAATTAGGCCGTCGGCCATATATGTGTTTTTGGGAGCCCGTCGGCGACGGGGGTGAGCCCGTCGGCGACGGGTAGTGCTTTGCTGAAACGCGAATTGTTGTTCTTTGGGGGTTACTCTCAATGCCTATTGGTCAGGGGGCCTCCAATTCGGGAGTTACACTTTTTGTGGAGTTCAAACTTGTTCTTGGAGCCATTACCATCTATTATTCACCAACCATTTTCCACCTACCTTCATCTTTACACCCCGAAATCATTATCAAGAATCATCACCATCATCACAATTAATCCATCATCCACAAACCCTAATCCTTCCACCATCATCATCTTTCACCAAACCTCATCATTCACCATTCTCAAGGCTTCAAGATGACTCCATCCGCATTCCAAGCATCCGGTGATCAAGTTGCATCAACCATGAGCGGCTAATCATCTCGGTTTCACCCTGGTGTAGGTAGTTGTTAATTTTAGGGTTTCAATTTGTTCTTGTTTCATCTTAGTGACAATTTGTATTTGGTTTTTGAAACTTTTGACAATAGTATTACATTTGTTACGAATTCGTGAATTGTCGAACGATGTTAAAAGTTATGACTTTGCGAAACGGTGATATGTAATTGTACGTTGTCGTTGTTAGGATTTACCTGTGTTGATTACAAAGTGTCTTTTTGTCCGTTCTTCGGGGCATTGATAGTTAGTAGCACCTAAGTCACGGTACACTAAATCCGTTAATCGAATGCATTTGAGTTGAAACTAAAACTTGTAGAAATCCTAGGTTAACAATTACCGAAGTCGGGTGTGATTCCTTTTTATAATTATTGTTCTAGTAATCATTTTCTCGTAATTGTTAATCATTAGTTGTTCATCAATTTAATCAATTCAATTAGTCTAAACTCATATCTCTTAATTAAACAAAAATACAAAAACATTCTAGTAAGCTTCATACATCGTGACAATAGTTATACTTCATTCGAATCCATACACAAACCACATACTCTTCGTGGTTCGATCCCTTACTACCACTAACTATTTGTTAAGGGTAATTTGGGCTTATAAATATTATCTTTGACCGGAGCGCGACACTCCGATCACACATGCCCTCACACTCTCATTCACTATATTTACATACATATATATATATATATATTATATATATATATAGGCTAAACACTGGTATTTTACTGGATACTGGGTATTTTATCTAGCGTTTTAATCCTGTTTTATGGCATTTTAAATTATTTTTATCACTCTATAAAAAAAACTCGCCAAAATATTAATGAAATAACTATCAGTTGCCTTCACTGGCTACGTTGACAGTATGTTGTCAGATACGCGCAATATCACGCGGTACGCGTTTAAACTCGAAAAATAGATTTTCTTAGCATCTCAATTTATTTTTCCTTCCGGACATTATTAAAATTTCTATTCTAATCATAAAAAAATATTTTTAGGATTTTAACATTGATCAGGCGGTCACGCGTTTGTTTCGCATTTTTTTTTTGTTACGTGATAAGCGTTTATCTTATTATTGCCAACATAATTTTTATCAAAGTTTGGATTTACAAACACATCAAATATCACACATAAACATTAATATCAGTCAAATACAGCCTTTTATTCATTCATGACATGTGTTACATTTGTACGGTGTAGCCTAAATAGCCGGGTGTCACAGTCTCCCCCTGTTTTGGAAATTTCGTCCCCGAAATTCTACTCTACAGGTTTTGTTTTTGCACTAGGTGGGAAGAGGTGAGGATATTTTCGTTGCATCTGGTCCTGTTGTTCCCAGGTGAACTCGGGTCCTCGATTAGTATCCCAGCGAACCTTGACCAACTTAATCCTACTCCTCCTAAGCTTCTGAATTTTCCAATCCAGAACCTCCACTGGTTCTTTGATAAATCTCAGTTTATCATCTACACGAACTTATCCAGGGGGTATAATTAGCGTCTCATCTGACAGACACTTTTTCAAGTTGGAGACATGAAACACGTCATGAACTCCACTCAACTCCTGTGGCCACTTGAGCCTATACGCGACTGATCCAACTCGAGATGCGATTTCAAAATGACCTATATAACGCGGGCTCAGCTTTCCCCCTTTCCCAAATCTCACAACGCCTTTCCAAGGAGACACCTTCAAAATAACATGATCACCAACCTGAAACTCTAAAGGTTTCCTCCGGTTATCTGCGTAACTCTTTTGTCGATATGCGGCAGCTTCAACCTCCCCTTGATCTGGACAACCTTGTCGGTGGTTTCCCGGATAAGTTTAGGTCTGATCAATTACTTCTCGCCGACTTCAGCCCAACAAAGTACTGATCGACACTTCCTTCCATACAAGGCTTCAAACGGAGCGGCCATGATACTAGCGTGATAACTGTTGTTGTAAGAAAACTCAGCCAAAGGCAAATGAGTTTCCCAACTTCCACCGAAATCGATCGCACATGCTCTCAACATATCCTCTAATGTCTGAATGGTTCTCTCGCTCTGACCATCCGTTTGAGGATGATACGCAGTATTCATGTCCAAACGAGAACCTAGCGATTCTTGAGAAGATCGCCAAAACCGGGAGTCAAACCGTTCGTTTCTATCTGAGATAATTGACACTAGTACTCCATGATGGGCTATAATCTCGTTGAGGTACAACTGCGATATCTTCTCAGTATTGTTTGTTTCTTTAAGTGCTAGGAAATGAGTAGACTTTGTCAATCGATCCACAATTACCCATATCGTATCATGTCCACACGACGTACGGAGTAACTTGGTGATAAAGTCCATCGTAAGATGCTCCCATTTCCACTTAGGAATCTCTGGTTGCTGCAGGAGCCTAGACGGCTTCTGATGTTCAGCCTTAACCTTTGAGCATGTCAGACATTTACTCACGTAAACCGCAATATCTTTCTTCATATTTGGCCACCAGTATAACTCCTTAATGTCCTGATACATCTTGGTAGAACCCGGGTGAATAGAATATCTAGATTTATGAGCCTCGTTCATAACCAGTTCACGTAGGTTACCTCTAAGCGAAACCCAAATCCGGTTCATGAAGTACATCACTTCATCCGCGTTTGGTATCAGTTCACACTCTAAACCTCTCAAACCTTCTCTTCTCAGGTTCTCATCCTTTAAAGCTTCTTGTTGTGCATCACGAATTCAAACAGTCAAACTCGTCTGTATGGTCAAACCCAAAGCACGCACACGTAGAGGCTTCTCCCGCTCCTTCCTACTGATCGCATCAGCAACAACATTCTCTTTACCAGGGTGATAACGGATATCACACTCGTAATCGTTGAGTAACTCTACCCAACGCCGCTGTCGCATGTTGAGCTCCTTCTGATCAAAGATATGCTGGAGGCTTTTATGGTCTGTGTAAACCGTACACTTCGTACCATACAAATAATGTCTCCAGATCTTCAAGGCAACACAATAGCTCCTAACTCCAAATCATGAGTCATGTAATTCTTCTCGTGCACTTTCAATTGTCTGGATGCAAAGGCTATCACTTTGTCCTTCTCCATAAGCACGCATCTGAGGCCTAAACGTGACGCATCACAATACACAATGAAATTATCATTTCCCTCAGGAAAAGAAAGAATATGTGCACTACACAACTTCTCCTTCAACAGCTGAAAAGCTTCCTCCTGCTTTTCCGTCCAATCAAACTTCTTCTCCTTCTGGGTCAATAGCGTCAATGGTTGTGCTAATCTGGAGAAATTCTCTATGAATCTCCGATAATACCCAGCAAGTCCTAAGAATTGTCGCACCTTCGATGGAGTCTTTGGCGCTTCCCAATTCTTGATCGCCTCTATCTTCGACGGATCCACGTGTATAACTTTCTCATTTATGACGTGTCCGAGAAAACGAACTTCTCGTATCCAGAATTCGCACTTAGAGAACTTGGCATACAACTTCTCTTCCTTCAGCAACTCCAGAATCAACTTCAGATGTTGCTCATGATCTTCTTCGGTTCGCGAATAGATAAGTATATCATCAATGAATACTATCATGAATTTATCCAAATAGGGTTTGCATACCATGTTCATGAGATCCATGATCACAGCTGGCACATTGCTTAAGCTAAAAGGCATGACTAAAAACTCATAATTGCCATATTGTGTTCGGAAAGCAGTCTTCAGAACATCTTCATCAGCAACCTTCAACTAGTGATATCCCGAATGGAAATCGATCTTCGAATAGTAGCTAGATCCCTGTAGCTGATAAAAAAAATTGTCAATTATTGGTAGAGGGTACCGATTCTTGATAGTCAACTTGTTCAGCTCTCTATAATCCTGAAGGAACATCCTTCTTTTTCACAAACAACACAGGTGCACCAAAAGGCGAAAAGCTTGGTCGAATGAAACCTTTGTCTACTAGCTCTTGAAGCTGATTCGATAACTCTTTCATCTCTGACGGTGCCAATATATAAGGAGATTTTGCAATTGGTGTAGCACCGGGTACCAGATCAATTCAAAACTCAATCTGTCTCGCAGGGGGCAATCCAGGTAAGTCTTCAGGGAAAACTTCTGGATAATCACGAACTATAGGAATCTCTTCTATCTTCCTACCTTCAGCCTTCGTATCCACTACGTTAACTAAGAATGCAGGATAACCTATACGCAACATCTTAAGCATCTTCATAACACTAACAACTCTCGATACTCGACTCGATCGGTCTCCGTGAACAACTATAGATTCACCACTACCAAGACGAGGTATCCTCACTTGCTTCTTCGAACAAATAATCTCAGCTCTATTCTTGGATAGCCAATCCATTCCAACAACTACATCAAAACTACCCAGCTCCACTGGTAATAAAACAATACTAAAACTATGATCGCCTAACCGAATACTACAATCACGAATGACTTCGCTAGTCTCTATCAATTTACCATTTGCTAGTTCTATCGAGTACTTTTTACTTAGCTTACTTGTTGGAGAACAGAGAAATGGTTCAAAGTTTTTCAAAACAAAACTTAAGTTAGCCCTAGTATCAAAGAGTACGAACGCATAATGGCTATTGATCAAGAACGTACCGGTAACAACAGCAGGATCATCACGTTCCTTCCTAGCATTCAGCTCGAACGCTATGCCCCTGGCATTCTGACCCTTCGCTTTTGGACAATCTCTCTTAAAATGTCCCTGTTTCCCGCATTCCTAGTATCCCAATAGCTTAACTCCTTCCGAAGTACTCTTAGCATAGCACTCGCGTGTAACATGCCCAGTTCGACCACATCTGGCGCACTTTCTCTGCTCATCTCCATGAGTCTTCTTCTCAGAACCACTCCTGCCATCCTTGGCATTATCCTTTCTAGAACCACTAGAGTTTGCTACATAAGCCTTCCCCAAGCTGCGTTTCCTGTCACACTTATCATGGTATCATTCTTCGAGCTCTCGGACTTGCGCTTCCGTGAATCCCCAGATCTAGGCTCAGATCGCTCCGACCGTTCAGATTTCACGTCTGCATTGGCCTTGCCTGACGACTTCCCGGTTTCCTCCCTATTAAGGCTACCTTTGCAAGCAGCATCATCCGCTAATGATTTTTCTAGAGTAGTAGCTTCTAGATAGGTAGTGGGTTTCGCTGATTTAACTATGTTGCGAATTCGTGGCGATAGCCCCCAAATGTACCTCTCTATCTTAACATACTCAGTAGTAACCATCCGTGGAACCAACCTTGCCAAATTGTTGAACCGAGATGTATAAGCTCTGACGTTCAGGCCTTCCATGGTCAAATTCCAGAAGTTGGTTTCAATCTTCTGTATCTCACTACGCGTGCAGTATTCCTTTAGAAGCATCTCTTTTAGTTCATTCCAGGTTAGACCATAGGCAGCGTCTTCACCCATTATTTGAACTTGTGCATTCTACTATGATAAAGCTTCATCAAGAAAAGAACAAGAAGCATACCTAACTCGTTGATCAACAGTACAACCACTGATTGCCATGACAGACTCCATCTTCTCAATCCATCTGGTGATATCAAGAGGTCATTCGGCACCGGTAAATGATCGTGGGTTACTGCCCTGGAATGTTTTGTACGTACATTAGTGCACTGTTCACAAGGTTAATGAAAATCAGGATTATGCTCCGATTATATCATAACATAGGAACTACTAAAACTTTCGGATCATTATATTTCCTTGAGGGTTTCCGATCTGTGCAACACCAAAACCATGCCCATGAATACCACGTCTACGTCCCTGGCCATTATTCTGGTTAGCATCGCGATGTTCCATGGCATTATTAACGTGTTGGGCTATGATTTGTGCCAACTCCTCTGGGGTGGTAGGTAGTTCAGGACCCTGTCTTGTTTTTTACGGCACTTCATCGTTTCTATTATTACAACAATAATAAAAACATAAGACGGTATCCAAAAATAGTTCAATCATTAAATGCTAGTGGACCAAACATTGCGCATGTAACATATCCACATAATAATGAAAATAATTTTTAAACCAAAAGTAACCAGTTTGATATTTATCATAGAAATTTACAAAGCTTGTTTTTAGTACAACGACTAATCAAAATTTGGCGTGTCTACATCAACACCCACAACAAGTCTATATAAAATTTCCTCCTAAATATCCAAAAGTTTGGCGTGCAAGCCATACAGGGTTCATCAAAGATACATACAAAACAAACAACAGAAACAACAAACAACTAATGCTTCAGACCCAGGAAGTCCAACATCTTCCTAACGAGCTCTTCCAGCTCCACTATTCTCCAGTGCATCTGATCCATCACACTGTCGTCCAGATCCTTCAGCTCGTCGTATCAGTCCATCTGTCCCTCTAAATCCTTCATCTGGTCCCTCGCTGAGTCCAGGTCTCCACGCAAGGTAGCGAACTGTCGGTCGTAGTGACAACATCGATCAACGGAAAAGAAGACTCAGTAACTACGGGTGGAGGGATCTCAGTAGGGGGCTCGACAACGACAGTAGGTAAGACAACCAATGGCTCTAATGGTTGAGCCATAACGATAGTGGCGTCCACCACTGGTGCGATACTGAAAGATCCTCCGATCATAGGGACACATCTATCCACGTCATCGATAACTGGTACGGTGC
The DNA here is from genome assembly GCA_030545235.1 of Helianthus tuberosus. NCBI lineage: Eukaryota > Viridiplantae > Streptophyta > Magnoliopsida > Asterales > Asteraceae > Helianthus > Helianthus tuberosus. The sequence continues at coordinate 23,721 of JARYGA010023305.1, forward strand.
CTGATGATTGTCCCGTCTCGTGGATCGAGGGAGGAACATTATCATCATCGTCTATCCAACCGTTGCCTTTAAAAGCATAACAGAGGTCTACCTGGCTGGCGAATGCATCAGGGTCGACATGGAAAGACGAAGCGAATTCGGCCGTACCAACCATCTGTGGAGTCGTGAGGGGTATCTCTAGCAAAATGGATCTGGGTGAAGTCTCGAATTCCGGCTCGCTACCTGAGTCATGAATCTCGATGACTTCGTGCTCGTGCGACATCTGTGACATATATAATCGTACAAAGTAAGTGTGTGTTCAAATGTAAAATAACACATAATGCCCAAATAAACAGATTAACACGTATGCACATAAATACGCAATGGTTTTCATACATGATAAAAATTTCATGTTTATTTAAAAATATTGGCATCACGAATTTTGGACTTTAAAACGTAGTGGTGACGGAAGTTGGTGCCCATTAATATCTTGCTGAACGATAATGTTAGACATTTTAACTTAATTAAAACATAGATTTTAAAACATAAAGTCTTATAGTGTGTCACCAACCGCATCACAGTTTAGTTGTTTTGATCCTTATGGATCTTATTATATAGGTCCCAAATTGTTTTAAAAGTTGGTCCAAAACATTATCAAACCAAACATGCATCAAAAACCACAAGATACACCATAATTCCCGAAACCGAACTCAAGTACCTGAAGAACACGTTAAAAATCAAGTGTCAACACAAAGGAGGGAGAGTTCACATATCCAAATTTTAATAATTTGATCCAAGGAAAAACTTTCTAATTATGTGTTTATTATTAAAATATCCATATAATTTTTAAGAAAGTTAATTTATTTTCCATATAAAAATTCAAGGGTCAGCCCATCGCAAGCATTTCCTTAGAACCTCCGACCATAAACATCTTCCCAAGTTTACATATTAAATTGATAGCATCAAATGTTTGGACTCGTAAGTTAGCAAGAAATTACGAACTATATATTAATAATGAAGGTATAATCAAAGCTAGACTATAATAGAATATGGATTCATCGTTTGACTTTACACGGGGCGACCCCCCACCGAAACATAAGCCAATAACCCGACACTTATTCTCTTGAGATCAAGCAATTCGTCCCAACTTTAGATTTAATCAATTTTAAATCTACACGGTCGTTTTCTCTAAAACACCGTAATAATCCCCATTTCTCCCCGAAACATATTTATTCACAAAAACCGTTTCTACACGAAACATATTTATTTATCAAACCCATATATTTTCAATGAAAATATACATTTTATTATATCAAAAGGTATGCTTTATTTAAAAACATCTTTAAACCTTTTAAGGCGTGTTCTTCCCCCAAAACATATACTAAACAGTAAAAAGAGGGGGTTTAGTGACACTCACCTTTGGGTGCGTATTATAAATAGCGAAATCCCACAAATTGATTTCTACATGTCCTAATATACGTAGGAACGATTTATCAATCAATATATATATCACAAAATTCCTAAGTTTCTCCGTATCTTAGAATTTTCACATGACTTTGAGATTTTCTCAAAAAGTCATTATTTTTTTATTATATTGGCACATTAATATATATATATATGAGTTCATATATGTATATATATATATATAAGATTTTTCGACTTGAACGATTTTATTGGTGACCATTATCATGTAAATCCGTTAACACTCCCGTTTATACGTATACATGAAATAACTTATTAAATTATTTATTTTATCATTTTTAAAGCACGTATACATGAAATAACTTATCAAGTTAACATATGTATCAATTTTCATGCTCGACAAACAAGTTACACATTTAACGCGATTTTTACCGATTCTACCGCTTTAAGCGTACAAGTGTACATGCATAGTCTAAATTCCCGCTATCATGTCAACACTTATCACATTATCATATACACATATCTAAATCACATAACACATTTTAACACATAAGGTTCACCGAAAAATAACCCATGCTAGTGTACATTGTAAAACGCGTATTTTAGTGATTTTGTGGGCGTCGAAAGTCACGTATGACTAACCAAACACCAAGTAAACTTAATATAATTTAAAATACTTATATTTATACTAAAAATATCAGTCTACTTACTGATTTAAAACAGTTTCGTAAAAACTCTTTGAAAAGCCGATTTTTAACCGATTTACCGCATAGTTTTGCATCAAACGTTACCATAACCATCCCAAATCGTAACGACTTGATATTTTAACATAATACATGTTATTTACTGATTACAATGATGGTTATAATCAGCTTAGTGCAGTTTTCATGTAACTCACATAAATCATGCAATTTCACGTATTTTACAACTCTTGAAGCACTAAGTATAACATGTAAAGTTAGTAAAATTTATGTCAAAGTTTCATACCATTTTTACACATCAAATAAAATTATTTAATATCTTTATAATCTGATCTAAAATCATTTTTATCATAACATAAATTATACATCATTTCATAACCATACATCATCATGCATGCTTAAGTACAAGCATCTAATGCATTCAATTCACATCATCATCATCATCATCATCCTGTATGAATCAAAACATATCCAACATACATTTATTTCATGTTTAAACCTTCAAGAACATCATCATCTTTATATGATCATCATTCAATCATTTATTCATAAATGTAAGACATATGCATATATTTTTACACATCTAAAATTATCAATATAAAAAATGTTCATGCATGCATATATATATATACATATACGGCTCACATATATACACACACATGATTTCACATCTTTACTTTTACATGTCCATTCATATGATTAAAGCCTTTTAGAAGTTTCCAAAGTTCACATACACATCACATTTCAACATCTTATCACGAAGATCAAATCAAAAATAAAATCTCACATTCTAACATACACACATACATATCTACGGTCCCATGTATACACACACATACATCCATTTTTATTTTATTCAAAAACCTATTTGTTTTAGTTTTCAAGTTTATGTTTAGATTCAAGAACAAGAGAAACTTTCACTACCATCTTCATCACCATGAATCATGAACAAGATTTGAAAGATGAAATGTTATACCTTCAAGATTCTTAGTGGATTTTAACAAAAGTGATGATATGAAGCCTTGCTCTTGCATGAATCTCCTTGGAATAACCATTAAACCTTCATATAAGCTTGAAAACACATTGGAAAGTCTTCAAATCTTCAAGAAAAGGTTTAAAATTCTGAAATGGATGTGTGTATAGGGATGTTTAGCCGAGCTTATGTTAGATCGAGCGAGGTGTTTGATTTTGAAAAGTGTTATTGGAAATGTGAAGATATGAGAAGATTTGATATAACATAATCATCACATATATCATCTCTAGTCAACAAGTGGAAGAGAGAGGTGAGAGAAGAACTTGCATGGCCGCCACATGCCCTCACACTCTCATCCTTTATATTGACATACATATATATTATATATATATATATATATATATATAGGCTAAAAACTGGTATTTTACTGGATACCGGGTATTTTATCACCAAAATATTACTGAAATAATTATCAGTTGCTTTGACTGGCCGCGTTGACAGTATTTTGTCAGATACGCACAGTATCGCGCGGTACGCGTTTAAACTCGAAAAATAGGGTTTCTTAGCGTTTTAATTTATTTTTCCTTCCGGACATGATTAAAATTACTATTCCAATCATAACGAATTATTTTTAGGATTTTAACATTGATCTGGCGGTCACCGACGTTCGTTTCGCGTTTTGTTTGTTACGCGATAAGCGTTTATCTTATTATTGCCAACATAATTTTTATCAAAGTTTTGATTTACCAACACATCAGATATGACACATGAACATTAATATCAGTCAAATACAGCCTTTTATTCATTCACGACACGTGTTACATTTGTACGGTGTAGCCTAAATAGCCAGGTGTCACAAGTGTCGCCAAATCTTCAACGCAAGAACAACTGCACCAAGTTCGATATCGTGGGTAGTGTAATTCTTCTCGTGGACCTTGAGTTGTCGAGACGCATACGCGATAACCTTTTCTTGTTGTATAAGAACACAACCAAGACCAAGGTTAGAGGCATCACAATAAACAATGAAATCGTCATTTCCGTCAGGAAGTGTATGGACATGAGCATTGCAGAGCATGTACTTGGGGGTTTGGAAGGCTTCCTCCTGTTTGGAACCCTAAACAAAAGGCTTATCCTTCTGAGTTAAAGTGGTAAGTGGTACGACAATTTTCGAAAAGTCAGCAATGAATCGACGGTAATAACCCGCCATTACGAGGAATGAACAGATTTCGGATGGAGACTTCGGCGTAATCCAACTCTTAACTGCTTCTATTTTCGCGGGGTCGATGTGAATTCCTTGACTGTTAACAAAGTGACCGAGGAATTGAACTTCCTTGAGCCAAAATTCACACTTGGAGAACTTGGCGCAGAGACGATTTCCTTAGAGAAGTTCGAGAACGAAACGAAGATGTTGCGCATGTTCGGCTCTCGAGTTTGAGTAGATAAGGATATCGTCGATAAATATAATAATGAATCGATCTAAGAAAGGGTTTACACACACGGTTCATCAAATCCATGAAGACCGCGGGTGCGTTTGTGAGACCAAAATGCATGACCACGAAAACGTAATGGCCATAACGGGTACGGAAAGTGGTTTTTGGAATGTCTTGCTTTTGTATACGCAGCTTATGATAACTAGAACGTAGGTCAATTTTCTAGAAACACGTAGCGCCTTGTAGTTGATCAAATAATTCGTCGATTCAAGGTAGAGGATAACGTTTCTTGATGGTGAGCTTGTTGAGTTCTCTATAATCGATGCACATTCGGAACGATCCATCCTTCTTTTTCACAAAAAGGACAGGTGCGCCCCAAGGAGATGTGCTAGGTAGTATGAAGCCTTTATCATGTAACTCCTGGAGTTTGCTAGAAAGTTCACGCATTTTGGACGGTGCGAGGCGATAAGGAGCTTTTGCAACAGGGTTAGCACCAGGGATAAGGTCGATACGAAAGTCGATATCACGATTAGGGGTTAGACCAAGTAAATCATCAGGAAAGACAGTAGGAAAATCACGATCCACAAGTACCTTCTCCATCGTCTTCTTTTTCTCCTCCGCTACTACAATGTGGGCTAAGAAAGCAGTGTATTCTTTGCGCAAGTACTTGCGTGCTTGAATACACGACATCAGTTTCAATTCCTTCGAGGATACTTGGCCATAAACACATAATTGATCACCGTTTGCGAGAGAAAAACGAATCATCCTTTCGAAACAAATGACTTCGGCATGATTTTCACAAAGAAAATCCATGCCTACTATTACATCAAAACTACCAAGTTGCATAGGGATGAGATCGATCGGGAAAATGTGTGTTGAGTTTGAGAGTATAGTCACGGAGAACGGAGCTGACGGTGACGGTTCTTCCGGTGGTAACTTCTACGTCGAAGGTCATTGGGAGATTAGCGCGTTTACGTTTTAAAAGCTTTTTGAATTCAAACGATACAAAATAGTTATCAGCTCCAGTATCAAATAAGCAAGAAGTGTAAATACCGTTAACAAGGAACGTACCATTGACAACATTGTTGTCAGTCTGAGCCTAGTGGACATTGATATTGAAGGTTCTTCCGCGGGCTGCTTGTTGTGGCTGCTGCTGCTGAGGCTGCTGTTGTTGTTGCTGCTGTGGTTGTGGTTGCTGCTGCGGTTCTTGTTTCACAACACGCAGAGGGCAGACATTAGCAAAATGATTCAGGTCATCACAAGTGTAGCAAGCTTGTGCATGAACAGCGGGTGCATGAGCTGCTTGGTTAACCTGAGGAGTAGGAAGTTGAGCTGGCGGTGCAGGAAGAGCTTGAGGAGCTTGCTGGTGGGGGCCTGAGCGGCAGTGAGCGGTGAAGTGCCCATAGATGTTGCAATTAGCACAGAAATAACAGTCCACCCCTGTTAGATGATGATAAGTGCAGGTAGGACACAGAGGGTGAGTACCAGTGCACGCACGCTTCGCAGGCGGTGTGTTGGTAACACTAACTTGTCGATTCTGGTTGTTGGGTGGTGCTATGACTGCATTAACCGGTTTTGTGGCGGTAGTCACATAATTCTTGTTGTTTTTGTAGTTCCTTCGCTTGCGGCTCTGACGGCTAGACTTTTAACCTTGAGATGCTGCATTATCGGTACTGGGAGCTGCAGTGACCTGGCTGAGACTTTTGGTCTAGGTTTTGAAAGCTCCAGCCAAGACTCGTTTGTCATTGATCTCAGCTGCGAGTTGATAGGTTTCCTCGATAGTAGTAGGTCTCGCTACCTGAACAAAATCAACTACATAGTCGGTAAGAGCGCGAATATACTTCTTGATTGTCTTATCAGACATGTCCACCTGACTAGGACATATAATGCTTAACTGTTTGAAACGAGCGGTGAGACCAGCGTTGTCACCTCCTTCATGCTTGATTTCCCAGAATTCATTCTCCAGCTTCTGGACTTCGTGGGGAGGACAGAATTCCTTCAATATGAGCTCCCTGAGCTCCTCCCATGAGAGACCATAAGCTGCATCATTACCGCGCCTGTTGCGCTCAGCGGTCCACCAATCAAGTGCCCTTGACTGGAAGACTCCAGTAGCATTCACAGTGCGGAGATTTTCAGGACATCCGCTTTGACGAAAGGTGACTTCGATCACATCAAACCATTGAAACATTACGCCGGGTCCGTCTTCACCAATGAAGTTTGAAGGACCACATGCTTTGAATTGTTTGAAGCTGAATGGAGTTTTCGGTGCTTCATTCTTTGAATCGACAGAAGATTTACTACTAACCTGATTGATTTCACTAACAATTTGAGGTATGAACTTGGCCATTTCCTTGGCCACTAACAAATCGTAAGTTGTTTCATAAACCACGAGTTAACCGGTAGCCTTTTGTTTCCCAAACCATAACCATAACCAGTGGGGGGCTTCCCCATGTGAACCACTAGACCGTACCATATCGACTACTAACGAAAATAAGTTGTGCCCTACATCAGTGTCTATCATCACTGACAGTTTTCCGTAGTCCATTAGTACACGCCCGTTCGAACGACACGGTGAGAGGTTTGTCAATCCTAATAGCGCTATTAACTAATGACCCGCTCGCCATCGTCCTCGGCGATTAAGTCGATATAAAGTGAGGGACTTCATGATAGAGTTTTTTCTAGTAAGTTTAAGGTTGTTGTCCTACCCAAGGAGGACGAACGTACGTTGTTCTACCTAAGGAGAATACGCAGGATTTATAGTGGCATCCTACCCAAGGAGGATGGTCGTACATATCCTACCCAAGGAGGATATGTAGGTTTCGTTTTAGTGTATTAACCCATTCCCAAACCACCGGGAATCTCATGCCTTGTAGAAAGTGTGTGAACTCACCTCGGTTTGCTCGGTATGGTTAACTACTTGACCACAAATAATTCAATCAAAGCCTATAGTAATCATACACACATAATCAGTTGGCATTCACATTGTTTGCATATTAGTCTTGATCATAATTGTGTACTCAGGCAACACTATCACATAGCACTTAACAGTTATTCAAGTTCATGTCAGTCCATAATTCACAAGTATGTTATGTAACAATATCTAACAGTTGAGTGTATTGGTTGTAAGAATCAACTTATATCATTTGACTATAAGCATAGATCATTAACAGAAGTCACTACAATCTTATTCACATAATCAATCACTAGTTAATATGACATGTTTAACCTACTGCTCATCCAGGGAATCTCTTGGCGAAACTCCCCATATGACGAAACTCCAAAGGTGTCGTCATGTTGACATGCGACGAAACTTCTCCATGTTTCGTCGAGGATGAGAGTGGCGAAACCCCCAGGTTTCGTCACGAATGGTGGTGACGAAACCCTCCCAAGTTTCGTCAAGAATGTTAACAGTTTCTCCCCAACCCTAAACATGTTACTGATACAATCATAACAATACAATCATCTTGAAATCATCACCCAAACCATTCTCATCATCAGTTATATCATACGACAAATTCATCGCTAACACTATCATGTTTCAGAATTTCATAACAGATTATTTCATGTATGACCAGACCAATATTTTCAATCCACACTCTAGATGGTTCCTATATCCAAGTCACCAACATAATATTCCCATAGTTCGCATACATGATCATGATTCGTATCCATAGGATTTCATCACTCAAATCAGTAACATGAATCGACACACTCACTAACTCTTATTCACAATTTCAGATCTATTCTATCATACTAGCAACAGAATACTAAACCCTAAATCATCAATGTATCAGCAGTCAATCCATCCGTTTTCGTCTCACATACAGTTATCATAAATCAATTAGGATGAATAAACCATTATCATCATCATGATATTCATAATATCAACTAATCACGAAACTAACATGAGATCATACAACCCTAACCCCATGATTTTCATTTACGATAAGAAATATTTACACACACATCGTAGCAAACAAATCGAATCGGGTTATCATGACTAACCGGTAGTGAGAGGGAACACACAAGAACTTCCAGAGAATGGTATCAGCCGTCGCATACAAGGGGAGAGAGTTCTAGGGTTTTTGCTTACGTGACTGCTCGAGGGATTCGCATATATAACTAAGGGGTTGGGCCACAGACTAACTGGGCCGAAACCCTGGCCGACGAAACAATGCTTCGATGAAACACTAAGATTTCGTCGAGTATGATTATGTCGAAACTGCTAAGTTTCGTCAACTTCTAAGTTTCGTCGAATGGGCTTAATGTTGTACGGGTTGTTTTGTTATAAATTTGACACATATATAATTGTAACAGTTAAACCAAACAATTAAACCATCTAATAATCAATTATTGACCAAACCATTAAACAATCTGATAATCATTTAGTGAGGGTGCACATATTACAACATAACGGATTGTGGGAAAACACAGCTATGAAACAAGTAACGTGTCTAGTAAGGACCTTGAAAACTCAAGTTGTCACATCATCCCCAACTTGCAAGAAATTTCGTCCCGAAATTTAGCACGTGGTTACTAAGGAAGCTAGTTATGTTGTGTGTTTTCCTGGTTTTCCTGGGGTGTCACATCATCCCCCCGTTGGTTTGGAATTTCGTCCCGAAATTCCTGAGTACCTTCAGCCTCAGTTGTGGTTGCACTTTTCTCGAACAACTGGGGATACTTGAGTTTCATTTGGTCTTCTCGTTCCCAGGTAAACTCTGGGCCACGACGGGAGTTCCAACGAACTCGTACAAGAGGTATTCTGGTGCGCTTGAGAACCTTGACCTCCCGGTCCAAGATTTCCACTGGTACTTCGACAAATCGCAACTGTTCGTCGATGGTGAGCTCCTTAAAAGGAACTGTGGGGGTTTCATCTGATAGACACTTCTTCAGATTCGACACATGGAATACGTTGTGAACTCTACTGAGTTCTTCGGGTAGATTCAATCTGTAGGCCACCTTGCCAATTCTCTCCGTGATTTCGAAAGGTTCAATTTATCGTGGTTTGAGTTTTATCTCGTATACCAAAATGAAGTACACCTTCCCAAGGTGAGACTTTAGGTAGTACTCGATCCCCAAATTGGAACTCGAGTGGTTTGGATGGTGCGTTCAGTCATCAAGGGTTTGGATGGTGCGTTCAGTCTGCCCATCCGTCTATGGATGATATATTGTGCTCATGTCTAAACCTGAGCCAAAGGATTTGTGCACCGCTTGCCACAAATCAGATGCAAATCGTGGGTTGCGATTAGAGGTAAAGAAGGTTGGCACCCCGTGCCTAGCTACCGCTTCCTTTAAATAGATGACTGCAAGTATAGAAACTTATCTGTTTCTTTGATGGCTAGAAAGTGTGCTGGATGCGCAAGACATTCAATGAGTATCCAGGTGATGTTGTTTCCGTTTTGAGTTGTAAGTAGACTATCGACCAAATCCATGGCAGTCTGTTTTTATTTCCATGTGAGTGTTGCTAGCTGTTGATGCTTCACTATCACTTTCCACAAGTCGATCCATCATTCACATACTTAACTAGATGAGCCTTCATGTCCGATTACTAGTACAAGGTTTATAAATCCTAATGCCTCTCATCAAAACCCAGACGGCTAGAATGTCAAAACTGGTGTGCTTGCTCAACGCGAGTTTCTCTACAGTTTCCATGTAATGAGACCCGCATTCGTTCCAATGAGTAACGAGTACCGTCCGACTGGTCAAAGATTGCTTCTCCATGCCCCGCATGGGTTCAACTTGAAGATTCCTCGTCCTTTAGTTCTATAGTTTAAACAGAGCGAGTCCAATCCTGGTAAGTTGGCATCGATAGCGAGCTGCAGAGCTCGTGTACGTTCAGGTTTTGTAGTCGTATTCATCCAGAAATACCATCCAGCGGTGTCATTGTATGCTTTAGCTCTTTCGAACGTCGGTGCAGGGGAGGCCCTTGTGATCGGTCTAAATAACACATCTGGTACCGTCCAAGTGATGTCTCCATCCAAAATCCCAAAGCCATGGTTTTCACCGTCCGTCGAGTGTATCGCACAGTTCCTCTTTATGACTCTTTCACGTATGTCATCACTCTCTTGTGTGGCGTCGTTGTGCAGCTGGGACTCTGATTCGGACGATGAGGATAAAACATTGAATCACCCACATCCCCGGGTAAAACGATGCTCAGAGCATTGCAGAGTTGGGATTCGAAAGTTGAAAGACGTCCTCCTGTTCTGTCCTTCACGAACACAACACCCTGCTGTGCTAGAGAGATTTAAGCTGTACGACCTTCAAAAATCCTGTGATTTATCGGTGATAGCATCAAGTGAGACCAGGAAATTGTTGTGTCCACGAAGGACTCTTTGGTGTCGATCAGTTCCAACCAAGATGGATCTTAGCGAGATCCACGTGCATTTCCACTTAGCTGATTACATGATCAAAATGCTTTTCTCGTATCTAAGTGTTACATTTAACAAGACTTCTCACGTAATGACTCCTCCCCCAGGAGTTCTAAGATAAAATTTAGGCGTCGTCCATGCTGTCCCTTCCTCCCAGAAATGACCCAAAATGTCACCAATAAATACGGTCGATTCATGTGATACCTGAAGCTGCTAGTGTGTTAATTCACTCAATAATCATGATGTACAAAGTTGAAATGGCTGCCATGCGTTCGACGTGCTGTTCTAAGAGCATTCTCCTCTTGGACTTCCTTCTGACAATAGTTCGTTCACTAGCTAATCCTCGAATGGAAGCTTGTTCCTTGCAGCTGATAGATGGGTTATCAATACGTGGTCGATGCGAACGGTTCCTAACTATCACCTTGTTGAGTTCCCGATAATCAGTACACCTATGAAAAGGCTTCTCTTCCTGGGTATAGCGAGGGCTCCTTACAGCAGAAACTAGATCCGATGAAACTCAAGTCCAATAATCCCTGAAGTTGACTAGGTAGTTCCTGCAACCTTCTTGGTGTAAGACAATAAGGTATACTAGTAACAAGGGCTACCTCTGACATGATACCGATATGATATTCCACCTGACGATGTGGGGGTAAACCTGACAGTTCTTCTGGTAGTACTTATGGAGAATCACGAACAATTGGTGGATCCTCGATCCTCCTTTCCTTAGCCTTGACATCAGTTACGAGTGCTATCATTGCGGGGTAATCCTTCCGTAAACGCTCCTAGATTTTCTTGCTGAAATGACGCTAACCATTGTACCGCTCTGGCGCGTTAGAACAAATAACAATCCTCCACGAGGGATACGCAGAATTGTCCCCTCACAGGGTACATCTATCATGAATAACAGAAGAAAGGTCGATGCCGAACACTTGTCCCACAAGGTCGTGTTTGCATCCCAACGATCATATGAGGTTTCCATTGTCTAGCCATCGGCCGATTCCACAACTGGTTCAAACTCTTAAGAGCATCAGGGTCAAACGGAATAGAGACGAAGCGGGCTGCTACTCATACTTGCTACCATGTCGTTAAGTCCTGACGTCGCCCACGCCAATTCTGAATGCCCTTCCAAGAGCATTATTTCTGGTGTTGCTGTTTTCATTACTAGGATTCCAAGTACTGTCGTTGTTTCCTTTGATCGTTGACCTCTTAACTTAACTACGGCCAATCCATGTTGTAGGCACCTTTATTTCCTTACTGAAAGCTAGGGTTACGAGTACCTTGTTGTCGCTGTGACAGCTGCCATCAACGTCGTTGCTCGAAACGAAGCCCTACGATTCTTCACCATCATAGTCCATTTTTTCACATCCTGAGCCACATCCTGAATCGCTACTCTCTGTGCTGGCAGTTACCATGCCACACTAGGGTCAATTATCATTACTTATGCCTCGATAAATTCATAAGAGTTGACTCCCATGGGTCGCTGACAAGGGTTAAGGATTCGATTGAAGCCAATTCGCTGGTGCCATTTGCCGGTAATCAGGGTCGTCAAAGTACTGAGGTCGGTAAAGTGCTACGCTCATCCTCCTGTCCATCGATGTTGCAAGCGGTTCGAGTAATACTCAGTATGTTGCGGGAGTGTTGTAGAAGTGATCGCACTTCAGAATCTGAGGCGTCAATACGTTAAGTTCCAGCAAGCGAAGAAAGGTGAGAAAGATATCGATCAATCATTCGATGCTACGACCGCCAACACATGGACGTTCGTATAAGCAACTAACATTCTACACGGTTCGCTGAGTTCAGATGGGTGTTCAGGTAACACTCGATAGCATCGAGTTTCGAAAGGATCCAAAGATAAATGAAAAGTTCATGTTGAGTTTGAGTAGGGGACAATTACTGTTATGACCCCTATTGGTTTGTTATGTTTCATATTGATCAAATAACGGGACGTAACCCCTTTTCCACTTGTTAAGCCTCACTGGGACTCACATGCACCCCACATTATTATTATGTGTGCACCCACAATAATATTGTGTTTTGCATGCTCATCTCAGCTCTTCTTAACTCATGTCAAATGGTTCCTCAAACTAGAGTAACAAACAAAGAGTATCATGAAGCGTAAGTCGTGAAGGTTTAGGGAAATACCACCCTATCAGTCACATAACACATGCAAGTATACATGAATTCATACTGTTGTGCTAATCGTGCAATCACATGCAATATCATATGTAGGCGTTCACTAGTTATGCGGTACAATAAGTATACGAGAGACGAACCTTGCAATATGGAGCTGAGTGTCATCGTCGTATTCGCGTCTTTAGAACCGTTCGGTTATAGTCTGGTTTTACAAAAACGTTTTCCCCTTTTTAAAACCAAGTTCACTATAACCAATGGCTCTGATACCAATCTGTCACACCCCCAAAATACCACTCGTGTAAACACCGCAGGGCGTGTGACATTCCAGGATCTTAGCCATCGATCACATTGAACTTATAGGTATATGTAAATAAAACTTTCATTGATTAACTGTAAATGTTACAACATTACAATAATTTACAGTTTACAGCGGAAGCATAAATCATTCGTTAAGTGTTTATTAACCACATGTAAAAATCCATTAGTCTTGTATTGTGTTTCCATGTATCTTGACCCATGACCACTCCAGCTTCTCAGACAGCAAGTTCTATTGATATGTACCTAAAGGCCTGCAAGGCATGTAACAACGAGTCAACAACAAAGTTGAGCGAGTTCACAGTTGGTTGTTTAGTTTTACCAGTTTGTTTTGAAATCGTAAGTTGTTTCGTAAACCATGAGTTAACCGGTAGCCTTTTGTTTCCCAAACCATAACCATAACCAGTGGGGGGCTTCCCCATGTGAACCACTAGACCGTACCATATCGACTACTAACGAAAATAAGTTGTGCCCTACATCAGTGTCTATCATCACTGACAGTTTTCCGTAGTCCATTAGTACACGCACGTTCGAACGACACGGTGTGAGGTTTGTCAAACCTAATAGCGCTATTAACTAATGACCCGCTCGCCATCGGCCTCGGCGATTAAGACGATATAAAGTGAGGGACTTCATGATAGAGTTTTGTCTAGTAAGTTTAAGGTTGTTGTCCTACCCAAGGAGGACGAAAGTACGTAGTTCTACCCAAGGAGAATACGCAGGATTTGTAGTGGCATCCTACCCAAGGAGGATGGCCGTACATATCCTACCCAAGGAGGATATGTAGGTTCCGTTTTAGTGTATTAACCCATTCCCAAACCACCGGGAATCCCATGCCTTGTTGAAAGTGTGTGAACTCACCTCGGTTTGCTCGGTATGGTTAACTACTTGACCACAAATAATTCAATCAAAGCCTATAGTAATCATACACACATAATCAGTTGGCATTCACATTGTTTGCATATTAGTCATGATCATAATTGTGTACACAGGCAACACTATCACATAGCACTTAACAGTTATTCAAGTTCATGTCAGTCCATAATTCACAAGTATGTTATGTAACAATATCTAACAGTTGAGTGTATTGGTTGTAAGAATCAACTTATATCATTTGACTATAAGCATACATCATTAACAGAAGTCACTACAATCTTATTCACATAATCAATCACTAGTTAATATGACATGTTTAACCTACTGCTCATGCAGGGAATCTCTTGGCGAAACTCCCCATATGATGAAACTCCCCATATGACGAAACTCCAAAGGTTTCGTCATGTTGACATGCGACGAAACTTCTCCATGTTTCGCCGAGGATTAGAGTGGCGAAACCCCCATGTTTCGTCAAGAATGGTGGTGACGAAACCCTCCCAAGTTTCGTCTAGAATGTTAACAGTTTCTCCCCAACCCTAAACATGTTACTGATACAATCATAAGAATACAATCATCTTGAAATCATCACCCAAACCGTTCTCATCATCAGTTATATCATTCGACAAAGTCATCGCTAACACTATCATGTTTAAGAATTTCATAACATATTATTTCATGTATGACCAGACCGATATTTTCAATCCACACTCTAGATGGTTCCTATATCCAAGTCACCAACATAATATTCCCATAGTTCGCATACATGATCATGATTCGTATCCACAGGATTTCATCACTCAAACAAGTGACATGAATCGACACACTCACTAACTCTTATTCACAATTTCAGATCTATTGTATCATACTAGCATCAGAATACTAAACCCTAAATCATCAATGTATCATCAGTCAATCCATCCGTTTTCGTCCCACATACAGTTATCATAAATCAATTAGGATGAATAAACCATTATCATCATCATGATATTCATAATATCAACTAATCACGAAACTATCATGAGATAATACAACCCTAACCCCATGATTTTCATTTACGACAAGAAATATTTACACACACATCGTAGCAAACAAATCGAATCGGGTTATCATGACTAACCGGTAGTGAGAGGGAACACACAAGAACTTACAGAGAATGGTATCAGCCGTCGCATACAAGGGGAGAGAGTTCTAGGGTTTTTGCTTACGTGACTGCTCCAGGGATTCACATATATAACTAAGGGGTTGGGCCACAGACTAACTGGGCCGAAACCCTGGCCGACGAAACAATTCTTCGACGAAACACTAAGGTTTCGTCGAGTATGATTATGGCGAAACTGCTAAGTTTCGTCAAGTTCTAAGTTTCGTCGAATGGGCTTAAGGTTGTACGGGTTGTTTTGTTATAAATTTGAGACATATATAATTGTAACAGTTAAACCAAACAATTAAACCATCTAATAATCAATTATTGACCAAACCATTAAACAATTTGATAATCATTTAGTGAGGGTGCACATATTACAACATAACGGATTGTGGAAAAACACAGCTATGAAACAAGTAACGTGTCTAGTAAGGACCTTGAAAACTCAAGTTGTCACAGTGCGACACGTGTTCACCGAAGTAAACACGTGAAGTAAAGTAATGTGATCCGTAGCAATCCCTGTTACAACAGGTGTTGAGTCCAAACTATAGTACTATGATTGCTAAAGGGGGTCTGGTATAACACTGTGTGAGCATAGTAACAAGCATTCAACAAATCACATATAGCGTACGGGAGCGGTTAGCGTTTATAAAGTGTTTGCGTTGTGTGTTGTGTTTTGATATAGAACGTATGTAACACCCAAAAGTGTGTTAAACGAAAATGGGTTCGAGTATACTCACAAAGCGTGTACTAATCAAGAAACACAATCCTCAATGGATTGAAGGGAGCGCCATATCAGCCTTCGTACGGGAACAGAAGCGTAAGTCCTCTAGAGTGCTGAAACTGTTGAAAATCAGAGTTTCGGTGGGAAACAGAAGCTTCGTACGAAGTTGGTGCCTTCGTACGAAAGTTGGTCTTCGCACACGTGGGGCTTCCGTTGTCCAATATCGAGTGTCTTCGTGTCTGTCTTCGGAAAATCGAGTGTTCATCCCTCCAACCTTAAGCTACTGATCAAACTTAGAGTCGGAGAGGTCTTTGATTACGTCACAATTGAGAATTGGGCTTTTAGGTGTAAAACCAGTGCCTTCGTATGAAGGCAGTGCTTTCGTATGAGGCCATGTACCTTCGTACGAAGGTGGTGCCTTCTTACAAAGCTGGCTTCGCCCAGAACAGTCCAGTTCACAAACGTGGCTGTTTTTGGCATTTGGTGCCATGTTTTCGCCTGAACCGGATGTGTTTCCGAGTCTTTTTCAAGCTGGTTTCGACATTACCTCATTCCACTATTCAGTGAATGAAATACATGTCATTTTTGGTCCGTTTTGGTATAAAAATCATGTTTAAGAAAGTTTTAAAGGGTTTTTACTTAGGTCTAGCACTTAGTGAGTGTGAAACCCACAAATTTCTAACTTGGGAAGCCGTAGCTAGTCCCAATACACTCGGTTAAGTGTAAATCCATTATAGATGAAGAAGATTTGATGAAAAAGATGAAGAGTTTTTGTAAAATAGGAAGTTATGAAGAAAAGATGAAGTTTAAGGGAAGAAGATGAAGTTTTAGATGAAAATATTGATGTTTTGATGAAATCGCAGTGATTCTAGTGGAAAATCAAAGTGGAAAACGTTGTGTAATTGAATAAAACTGTTAAATCTTACTTGAAAATGGTTGGATAGCAATTCGGCAGAGTTTCGCTATGAAAATCAGCAAGTGAGAATGAATGGGGAGTGAGGGAGGTATTTATACAGGGGGTGGGTTCGCACAAAAGGACGTTGTTCGAAGCAGCTACCTTCGTACGACGGCAGTGCCTTCGTACGAGGCCAGCAAGCTCGTTTGAAGGGCCTGTTTCGTGCGGGAAATCCCCGTTTTTGCGTATTGGATGCTCGTTTATTGTGTTTTGTTGCGTTAATTAGTTTTGGCACTTTAAGTATTTTAGCGTAGCACTGAGTCTCGGGTCGTGATGCGTTTTAGTGTGATAAATCAAGTTGTGCAAGTCTCGTTGAGTTTGCGTTGCGATAGCGTTTGCGAGTAAATAATACACATAATAAGCACACACAATTAAAGCATAAAAGAACACACAACATAACATTACTACTACTAATCACAGCGTTTGCGATTTAGCGTGTTAGTTGTGATAAGCATATGCGGGGGAGTATGGTAACCAAATAAACACACTCGGTAATTTAAATAGCATAATTCTCTGTAATTCGTGTTGCATAAGTGTTTGCGAATATAAATCGTTTAAACGTACAGGGGTGCGATGTGATGAAAATGTATTTATTATAACATAACCCTTTATTTATATCGAATCTCGGAATACAAGACGGTTACAAATCGAAGCAAAAGCAAACGGGTAACGATCCAAAAAGTCAGGTTGTTGCAATACCCATCCATGATGATGTTCCCAATACAAATTGGGTGGGTAATACGCATCATTCACAATTGTGAATAATAAAAATATAAAAGAGTTCAGATTTAAAAACTTGGATGGGGATGACCA